>JAGDQP010022391.1:1641-30475 GCA_022664845.1 Lepisma saccharinum
TAGATGCCATTGACGTTGTCTTAAGTTTTAATAATATTAATGATCAAAACACTTTAAGTATTTCTTGAAAATAGCTACTGCTGCTTGCGGAAAAGGTATGGATCAATGATTCAATGGGTGCCATGTCCGCTGTGCAATACTGCGTTATAGAGCAACGCGTTGTGATATTGGGCATGCTGCAAAGTACTGCGTAGTCTATAACAGTGGTTTTCAACCGTCGGTTCACAAAGC
Organism: Lepisma saccharinum; assembly: GCA_022664845.1. Lineage (NCBI taxonomy): Eukaryota > Metazoa > Arthropoda > Insecta > Zygentoma > Lepismatidae > Lepisma > Lepisma saccharinum. Next base: position 1,873 of record JAGDQP010022391.1, read on the forward strand.
TATTATACAGGTCCTCGGATAAGTAATACATTTAATCGCATAACATTTATTGGGTGCTTGAATTAATTCTCCCTGTTTTTGCCACATAAACATTTGCCACAGAACGGTGAATGGTATTCTAGTCAAAGTAGTGCTCGTTGGAAGCTACAACCTGTTCCCACCTTAGAGGTAACAAATGGATTCCCCCGTAAAAAAAATAAAAATAAAAAAAAAAGCAGGTTCTTTCGAGGCGATCCAGTGATCAAGCCATTTTTGGATATCTGCGAAATAAGTGTTGGGTTGTAGCGACAAAAACAAATGGTGTTCTGAAGAAACAATATTCGGGGAATATGGCGGGTGGAGTACGATATCCCATCCAAATTCTTCCAAGATGTCCTTGAGGGGTTTGGAGACATGAGGTCTACCGTTGTCATGGAGCAGAATAACGCTGTCATTTCTTGTGGCGTATTGAGGGAGTTTCTCCGTGGGTTAACGTTTCTAACAGAGTAATTGTCGTCGGTATCGTTAACATTGATCGTTTCACCTGGTTGCAACAGCTCAAAATGCACAACACCGGCTTGATCCCACTGAATGCACAACATCACCTTCTTTCCAAGAATATCCGGTTTTGGCCTTCAGGTTGATGGTTCGTCAGGACGCATCCATGACTTTCTGCCCTTAAGTCTTCGCAACGAATCCATTTTTCATCGCTAGTCACTATTCGATGCAAAAATGACTTCCGTTTCTGTCTTTGCAGCAGCACTTCCCAAATGGTTGAACGTTTCGCAGTGTATCCCTTCCGCAATTCATCGAGGACCCAGTTTCCTCTCTTCTGGATCATTGCCACTGCTTTTAAACAATTGACTCATCGACATGTAGCGTTTGAGCGTCTGATAAGATTATTCTTCCAGTTCTTTGCGGTCTTCAAAAAATTTCGGCTGACCAGAGCGCTCTTTGTCCTTCATGTCAAAATCGTTGTCTTTGAACGTCGAAACCAATCGCAGCAACTTGTTACCGATAGAGGCCTTCATAGGCCCCACTAGCAAATGATGAATTTCAGCAGCAGATTTTCTGAGATGGAAGAAAAACAGCAATCTTCCCGCAAAGTTTTTATTTTTTGGTACGAAACCTGACATCTGTAATTGGATAAAACTTGTGTTTTTTCCACTTCGATCACGTATTCCAATCTGCACTGCTTCTCACAACCAACTACCTGTACTTGCACGCACAGCAATACTCTGTAGTCACTTATGGCTTGATTGATTTCGCACATCTGTTGCTCTCTATTTGGCAACAGCGATAATTAATTAAAGCACCCTATATTTTGTAGATTTCGGCAGTTAAAAATTGAGTTTATATTTTGTTTTCAAAAATACTAGAATTTGAAAGTGTGCTGTTATCTTTTGAACGTCAAATAAACATCTAACTTACTGGTATCTTACCGGTCCTTGAAAAACTTCTCCTGTAGTTGCCAGTCCATGAGTATCAAAAGGTTGGAAAGCTCTGGTCTATGTATCTGTGGGTTCTGTAAATCGTTTTATGTTTAAGCTGAGACTTTAATAATTTGAAAGTTGCTGTTCTAAATGAGAAAATACCCCAAGTTCAATGATTCAATCCAACAAATCCAAAGAATTGTTCGGACTTAAGTGCCAAGAAACCTTCAGGAATCTTGAGGGAGGGAAAATCTTCAGGAATATTAGGATGATGTGAGAATCTTACCTGTGGAGAATGTGGGATGGGGTTATATTATGATTGATGCTGTTTCGGTGTTTGCATATACTTCAAACCGGATTAGCTATTTTGGGGTTGATGATATGTTCTTTGATTTTGGTTTAAAGATTCTATTATGTCATACCTATGTACTTGCTATTAAGAATCATAAAGGTGTAAATCACCAACTGTTTACCTTCTTTTGTTTTTTACAAAAGAAGATGTGATTAACTGCACTATTTAGAAATTTTCATTTAGAAGCGGCGAAAGTGAAATTACACTAATTGTGTACGTTATTTCGATTCAAAATTGACGTGTTTCAGAATATATTATCTTCGAAAAAAAAAATATATTATGTCTGTAATCACTACACTTCACATATTGTATATATATCATTGTATTCCCTTAGCCTTAAGGAGGATTGCCTCACACATGCCTCCTTACGTAACATAGATATATACAACCCAAAGTCTTAAGATATTATTACAAATTAGATAAAGGTTAGGTTATTTGGTGTCAAGGAATCACTTGGGACAGAACCAAACATAAACGCAGCTGACAAAAAACGATTTACCACAGTATGTAACACTTAAAACTTTTCAACGAAAATCTATTCATTTCAATAAGTTTCCAAACCCAATGATGGATATATTTTTGGTGGCGTAACTGTGGATTAGAATAAAAGAACAACCTTTTAAAAATAATAGAAAGAAATGATGTTAAGAAACATGAATTTACCTTCATCCTCTTTCGCCGGCAGGGTCCTCTTCTTTCTTGCATCTTAAACTCTACCATTCTAACTTCTATAAATAAAACGCAAATAACAGGAAAATAGTCTTGTTGACAAGCATAAAACAGAATAAATGCAGATGTTCGTCGATCCTTCCTAATTCTTGAAGACCTGTAATGGAAAGTAAAGGAATTACTATCTGTTACCTTCAAATCTTTTGAATCTATTAAATAAAACTAAACTTTTCTGAGTATGTATATACAAAATGTTTATCTATATGTGTTTATCCATTGTACAAACCCACATCGATGGACGAAATGAACCAAATTCTGCAAGGATTGACTTGCCCTTCCACTTGGTCAGAAAAAGACCAGGGACTATGTTTCCCCAGTATATACACCGACATATCATGGAAAGACAACCAAATAATTAATGAAATCTCAAATTCATACCGTTGGAAAAATCTGGACATATTCCCCATGGAGCCTTCATTCGACAAGAGGAATACCGTTTTCCTCATACGCTAATTAATGGAATAAATAGCAGATATATTGTGGATCTTAAAATAATATACAGCCGCTATCTACTAAATTTCACACAGTTCCTGCACTTGATAATAGGAAAACCGTGGACTATGTAAACTCCCACTATATATATTGACTTGCCATATTGGAATAACTACCAAAATACATTTTGAGTTCTCACTCCATTCTACACCAAATTTCCATGATTTTGTTTGTCCTCGCACCAACGGGCGGGCATATCAGCTAGTATATTGATCGTATAGAAATATTTATACTTAAGCAAGAACGAAAGTGCATTTTAAAGTAGTTAGACACAACATAAAACATGTATTAGAGCGGTAACATTTTCCCGACACAACATATCTCGTAACTTATCATATAACTCAAGATAATTAGTTCGTATGGTGTTTTACTTTTCCGAACACTTATACACATGTTTGTGGGAATTGTTGAGTGTTCTAATTCCATATGCGTGGTATCCTGATTTCTCTTTTGATTCTTCAATGTATCCACCGGCCGGCGTAGTGCAGCAAGCTCGATTTTTATCGTACCTGTGATCATGCGTTTAAATTACGTGGGAGTCCATTGAAAGGAGTGGTTTGGAGACTACTTTATCAAAAACCTGTATGTACCACGCTTAGAAGTTCACCAGCTCATTTAGGACATTAAAAGCAGTTTTATCAATCCATCAATTATGGAGAGGCCCAGAAGCTTTGAAACAAACCCTGCTTGGACATTCTGAGAAGGATATATCAGAATTTTGGAAGGACAAAATGAAACATGACTCATCCAAAGTTCGGCAAGGTGAAAACAGCAGTTCATCAGGATCTTCTTAATGTCATAAAGTAAACTCTGATACGATATCTTGAATAAAGGTCCTGGCAACTACTTTCTTGATTTCTTTCCTAAAAAATTATACTTGTCCATGGTTTTCATCGTTAAAAGTTTTGATGAGATTACGGTAAGTCATAATACCTAGTCCAAAATAAACAAAATAGTCAGCTGTCTCGCTTGCAAATTGTCATGTTTTAGAAGAAGTCTGGATGCATGTATATTATTACTTACAGATATGCAAAGGATATATTATATTAACTGTGTAATATCCAACAGAAGATGATATGCATTATCGTACGCTAGTAACTGACAGACAATGTGATCTGGAGACTTGTAATCAAAAGAGATTCTAAGCATCTAGTTACGTTTTCTGTAGTTGAGTAAACCCAATTATAACCAAGAGTTGCAAATTAATGAAAGAATTGCCGTAGTTAATGTCCATTTGTATATTGAATGTTCATCAAGAAATAAAAATATAATTAAATTGAAATAGATTTTACGAAGAAGCGGAATTGATGTAACAGTTAAACTAGGTATTCATTATTTGAAGAAAAGTGTTAAGTTAAAAAGAATGAACTGAATGTTGGAGAATGATTCCTATTAATAATCATAATGAAATATTAATGTGTGGTTTAGATGGAGTTACTATAGCATACAAAAATAAGGTCCTCGAATTTCGAGGAGAATCCCCGGTTGTTTATTCCCTGATTTTGTTCCCGATTTTCAGAAAATGTAAATGCCACAACCCTCAAGAAATACTTTACCAGCGAAACCTAGTTTCCCAGAGAAAAGCACATACCTTACAACTACCTTCCATCAGATCTCAAAGACATTCTCCCACAAACACCTGAAAATGGATTTTTAACTATTGTTGTTCAATGGTAGTAATCTCTCTATTATTTTCTCTCATGAACTATATATTGGCGGAGTAAAGGTCGCGTGTGAAAATTAAGATCATTCAGGTAATGTTAGTAGTAAAAACAAGGTATCATATGTGGTATGTAACTTTTAGTGAACAACTTGTAGAGAACCCTGAGTTACTAAACAAGATCCATTACAACGAGAAATATAATTAAATAAATCAACGATCATCTAAATAATAAAGGTATTTAAAAATTACTTCCTACTTGTAAACATATGTACAAGCACAACATTTGTGCCACCAGTTACAATGCTAAAATAAGACAGATAAAAAGGTACTTACATGTCAGAATATAAAGACAGGCGTACGTGAATTACACAAACACAACAGAAATGCGACAATGTTTCGCCGAAGGCGTGTTCACATATTACGAGAGGAGATGGGCCGAGAGGACCAAGTTGCCTACGTCCGTCTTTACATCCTGACATGTAAATAACCCTATTTTACCATCTTTTGTACATGTTTACTGTTCCCAAAAAGACAAAGAAAGAAATGGTCACTTTATACAAGAACTATGATTGGTAGTTGTTAATATGATAAATGAAGTTTATGAATAATGAAAAACGTTTGGTTCTATCAGAACCATTGTTGACTTACCACAAGCTATTTGTTGTTCATATATAAACAAAGTCACCTTATACCAGGTAGATATTTACAGTAACAAAAGCATAATATCTACAAAGACTGAAAGAAAACTATAAAGTAATAACATTTGCCTGATAGTATGGTTAGTAGAATTAAAAGTACAGGTCTGAATGGAGCAACATATACAGATTCAAGGCTCTTTCTCCCTCTTTTATATTTGCCATCTTTATCATTGTTTGTTGTACAACTACTATCTCCATAGCTTACACATACGCATAATTTCCACCCAGCACACTATTTCACTTCTCTAACAGTTCCACACTTCTAGGAACTTCGTATTTGGTTTTTTTACTCTTTTATTTCCCTTACACAGTGCGTTCGTAAAGCTACGGTGGGATTCCCTTCTTGCTTCCGGCGGAAAGGGATTGGGGAAAGAAAGCGCTTACACAATTACACAAAAAGAACATCTGTCACTTATGATGTTCTTGGTCCTGTATAACATTCTACTCATAGTACTCAATTATTTAAAATTATGAAGCTGTACATTTTTCTACTTTTATCTTTGCTATATGGTATCTTATTACAGCCACAATTATTTCTAAGTTTACGCAGTTTTACAATTCCGATTTCCACTTTTTTGTAAATCGTCATTTCAACCACTATGATTAAAAGTTTTATCGCATAAAAAAAAATCTACAATTTTGTGTTGTGTAAAACCAATTTTTGAAGTTGATAACATTATTATCTGTTTTCTACTTCTGACGGTGAAGATGAATACGCGCAAAATGATGCTTGATACGTCAGAAAAAGTTGTAAGCAACAAGAAACATGAGATATGTAGATAATGTTCTAATTTTGCCAAGAATTAAAAGTATAAAATAATCTATATTTACAGATGGTATAGTTCTCAAATGGAGATGATGATTTTCACTTCAAATAAACATAATTATCTCGATTAGGGGACTATATTTAAGTATATAATATTTTACAATTTTGGTTTTTCACACGCAAGAAAGCGCAATGATTTGAATTAAAATTATTTGTAAATAAGGAACAGAAGATCCTGTAGCTTTCCTAATTTTTAATATTGTGACTGAATCTAACTTTATACTTTTGGTTTTAATGGATACTTTGAGTGAGTATAATAGAATGCACATTTCATTAACAATTTAATTTTCCATCTGTTATTTACGTGACTTTCTTTCTACAAGCAAATACCTAATTAATTCGACAAACACCACATCCTCTGAAGTCATATTCTACTCTTAAGAAAAGCAAACGTCAATATGTAAGTCTGGAAATAATTTTACCTCATCCATCGGCATGGTCATCTCGTCGTGTCAGTTTATATTCAGTGATCTTCTCATCGTCGTCTCCTGCGGCTCCAACTCCTTCAACTGAAACAAAACATATCAAAGGTAAAATTTATTTGTACGCTCAGAAAATTGAATTCTATATATCGCATTATATTAGGGAGTTTAGTTAACAGAACAAGATATATTAAGGTATTTGAGATAGGTAATTTCTAAAAGTTAAGTGCAATGCTAAAAATATACACTAAAATCAGTTTTATAAATTAGAAAAAAGAGAAGCTATGATACACCATCCGATACCTTTCGCTGAAGGTGTTAACAGACAATTTAATATTTTCTTGGATTCAAAAATAAGAACTATTGATTTAAATTATTTAGACTGAATAATTTAGCGGCTAAGATAACTTTTCTACTCTAATCAACACGTGGAAGGCTGTATACATGGAGTCGGCATAAGCCCACTATAATGAATGAGGTTTCAGAAGGTTTTCGTCAGTATTACGTCATAAAAGGAACATTGAAACCTTCTATTTCTGTCCTTTTATGAAAGGCTGTACCGTCCAATCTTATACTTTACCATAGCCGTAGGGAAGGAATGGCTGAGGTAGTGGTCAAGGTACAATTCTGGCATTCACCCGATGGGACTGAGAAAAATGTCAGGGTGGCTGGTGAAAACGGGTCTCGAGCTATCTAATCAATGCTTATCCAAATCCTACAAACGCAAATTCTAGACTATGTGTACTTAGTAAGTATTACCAAGGAGTAACTGCAAGATGGAAGCAACTTTTTCCATCCTTTTCCTCAGAAGAGTGATCGCCGAAGAACACGATTTCACAGACTTATTTAATAGACGCTTCTATAATTCCCAAAATGTGAATTAAAAATACAACATGATAAATTTTTAATTCACCATTAAACTATGAATTATCTATCACTGGGAAATTGGTAGGATGTCATTATTAAGTACACGAGACTCTTACATCATCATTAAAATTACGGAACGATTTCATGATGTATTCATAATTTTGAGTTGCTATTTTCGTCCTAATCAAGTTTCTAAGGATCAGATTTATAATGTGGACCCATAGCAACACTCAATGCCACTCACCAAGAAAGCAATCCTTCCGCAACACTCTGCCTTGCCTTGTCGATAACTACATTACAAGACCCGACATTATGTTTCTACTAGTAGTCGTTTACACGAGGCTTGAAGTCGTGTATGACCACGAAAGAAGCTGGAAGAAAAAAAATACAGTTTTCTAGTTTCTTGACACTCAAGTCTTATATCTATCTACGTCGTCATAACTTGTACACTGAGCATGCAACGAGAAAATCCAGTGAAGTAGTTTGTGATGAAGTTGTCGTGAGTTAATTTGGCTGCTGCGGGGGTGGCACCTCATTCGGTATGAAAGTCGTATCTAATGGTCATATCTATATCAAGAGATGGATGGGATTTGCCAAAAATCTTCCTTCTGTGTTCCGAAATATCTCTCTAGAGCGCCTGGAATTTGAAATGAAATATAACACTGAATTCTGCGGTCTAAAAAAAATTCTATCTTTCTCTGGAAATTGCTTTAAGTAGAACACTGTTGTTATCGTATAATACCATGTCATACCCATTGTAGAAATCAACTGACTCTAGTGAATGCAGAAATAGATTTATAAAACATGGCAGTGATCCATCGGTAAAATTCGAAAATAGATTTCGCTGTCACCCTTCTGTAAGAGACTTTCTCCATGAATTTGGACTGTACTAACCTGAACAGATTACCAGCGTTATCGTTATTTTTCAGTCACGTTCCGATGTAGATTTTCATTCCATCTTTAAATAATAATTGTACCAAAGCGAAAGATACCAAGTTAAATCCAAACGTATAATAAACGCTTTTAAAAATATTTAGTAGTATTTAAATGCATACGTTATGCAAGTTAAGCGAAAGCCAGAAATTACGATAAATCAAGGATAGATTTTACTGAATAGTACACTTAAGCATTGAACTTCATTTCATGTATTCGAAGTAAAATAGAAAATGGAATGGACAGTCAGTCTTGTGCTGCTTAATGCATGTGAGAAAGCAAACGAGTAACATATCAGTTGGAAGCGACTATCTAACTGCACATAACCTTATCCTGCCCACTAATCATAATCAAATGCATATAAAAGTTGAACAGTTTTGAGCCAATTAACGTTATACTTGCTTCCTATACCAACTAACACTAGTTTATAATAACCACTTAATAGATATGACAAAAATAGAGAGAATTTTTTTATGAAGAATTTAAGAAAGTATTCGGAAACCACAATTATCATTAAAGCAAGAATATGAAGACAGGCAAAATATGTAACTTCACTTAAATGGGAAATATGTTGTAAAATTAGTGGAAAGGAGGCTAAGTCTATAGAACACAGAGAAAATTGAAATAAAAATTAGTTTCTGGAAGAAAATAAAATCGCATTATAAGAATCGCCTTCACTTCTTTCTCGATTTGGGTTCCTTAGTAATCTTATATGTCAGCGATGACTAACTTAACGAACCCATCAGTATACGAGTAATATGCAACATTATTATTATTTTGAAAAAGTATTTTGGTGATTCTTTCATAAAAAAAAACTTATAAGTTAATGCAGCAAAGTTTAGAAACATTTTTCAATCGTAAAGTATGTAGTTACCCTACAGACTTATCTTACACTTCCTATAACCCAAAACAAATTAACATTTAAATAATAAATTTATTTATTTATTTATAGTATGTTGTAAATTTAGTTCTATTTAGTTTCCAACACCCTTTCTTGCAAAAATAAAAAATATATGATTTTAAAACGAAATTGACATACGTGTATTAAATTGTATGCATCCAAAACACAGGTAATAGAGACAATGGATTATGAAAATTTCTTGTATCTGATATTTTGAGTTTCAAGAAGTGTTAAAGCAAAGTGAAGTAAGATTAGATGAAGTAATCCGATAAACGTTCTGTAAGGAGAAGATTATTAGAAGGAGAACGAGAAAACATTTTTTATTCATGAAAATACTAGGAAGAGGATTTTGTCTCAGTTAGTAGTTCCTCTTTGTACTGTATTTCGACATTTATTCCACTAGAAAGTTTAATTGCGTCGTTCTAAAAATTAATTAAAAATGTTTACCTAATACTATCTATATTTGAATATGATTAAAGAACAAGTAAAAAATAAAACGCTGGAACAATTTTCCGAAATTTGAAGGCAAGGAAAGATATCCTGTGAATGTGGGAAGGATATATTCATAGGTGTAGATACAGAGATAAATGTCACAAATTAATTCATTGTAGAAGGAGATGGAATTCGATGAAAATACTTTGCTTTCATAGATCCGGCGAGTAGCTGAAACATAGAAAAATAAATTTAATGAGATGGGTAGAAATATCTAGAATACTTTAAGAAATAAAATCCTATGGGTAATCAACGTACCAGTTCTGTGGCAGATAATCTTTGGTAAACATTTGTATTTTGAGGCCTTTTAGTAATTAATTAATTCGACCCGTCTTGAGTTCATTAGTTGTTAAGTTTCTAAAATCCATTAACATGCATACCCCGACCGAGTAGAACCAGGCACCTTGGAAGCACTGGCATGACGCCTCAGACAACATGACCACCATGATCGGCAGTTTTGTGGCAGAGATCAGCAGATTTCAAAGTTCAGAGAAGACAATAACGAACTAGAGGGTTTTATATAATACAATGAAACCTAATATTGAAAATTTGAATTTGTTCATGCAATATTTTATATAGAGATAGAGAAAGAGATTTGATAATGTTGCTAAAAGAATGAACATAAACTTCCACACTGAAACAAATCTTTTGTGCATAAAGAGTGAAAAACAAGCATAATAGCCTACATGGTCTCCAGTGCCCAAATAGTAACCTCAGGACAAAGGAGAAACTGCGAAAATAATTATCAAGAAACAAACTAATCAGACTGTCAAAAAAGTGATTTCCATTGGCAGCATTGAAGAACAGATAGATTTTTCTCAGCTCAGAGAAAGGAAAATAGTAATTTTGTGATCATAATCATTCTTTTAAGCAGTTTAGACTAAGGGATTAGTTCGCTGTTTCGTCAGGCCTCTCCGTTTTTTTGTATTTTTCAACAGTTCCAAATCTTCTGCTGTTTTTCACTCCTATCTTCAACATCTGACTGGCTTCCGCTCCTTACTACACCTGTCTCTCGGTATTCCTATTGATGACCTCTTTCCATCCATTTTTCAGTTTAATACCTTCATTGATAAGTTATCTTCATTCTTATTTTTAACATGTCCATACCATTTGAGCTTGCTCCTTTCCAGTTTGTCTTAAATTCTTTTTATTTCTACACTCTTTGTTATTACTTCATTTCTCATCATATCCCCTCTCGTGACTCTCAACACATTCCTAAAAAAATCTGTTCATTACATGAACCTTAATTGCGTCTCTGTTTCATCGTTCGACTCATTTATTACTATTGGTACAAAGGATGTTTTCATATATTACAATTTTACATTTCTTGGGGACATCTCCATTTCATATCAGTACTTTTACTTCTTGGTAGAAAAACACAACTTGCTGTCCTTTCCTATCTATTTCTTCCCTATTTGTGCCTGATACCTCTAACATGTATAGTTTCTTCCATAGCATAAGAACCTTCGTCCCTTGTCTGAAACAAAATCTTTTAACAACCCACAGGGCACGTGCTTCTAACCGCATCTTAAATATTAACAGATGAACGACGTTGCCAACCTCCATGAAAACAAAATTTTACTTCCACCAAAAATAAACGCTTCGTCAAAACTTCATTAAGAAATATAAAGTTGATCTGAATGAGTTTGTCAGTAATGCTTTAATTGTAATGGAAAGGACCCAGATTCGATTTCCGGTGCCGGCGAACCTGACTGGTGTTTTCCCTCGGTAATATGTCGATAAATGAGTCCTAGTGATTGTTATTATTATTAGAGATATTTTACATAATCTGTATAAAAATATGGCAGAAAAAGGAAATAAAGTCTGGCTACCCCCCCCCCCCCCATCCGAAAAAAGTTCTGGCCAATGATTTACATAATTAGACGACTTAATTATATATGAATTTTTGAATTTAGTTTTAAGGCCTTTAGGCAACTTTGGTTCAAGCTGGATGGTGGATGATGATGGGATGAATTGGTGGAATGATGAAAGTGGGAGGAAAGAGACACCCGAGAAAACCCACGCACACGGTGTTTGTCCACCACAAATCCCAACTATGAGCAGGGATCGAACCTACGACCCCTATCACCAGAGGTGAGAGCTCTAAAAGTTGAGCCACGGCGGCCCCAGAAAACTTATATGTTTATCATGCTCAAAAAGTATGTACAAAAATATATAAATGCATAAAATTTATAAACTTACCCTAAAGATTTATTCAGTATCCCAACCTAGATCATCCGAGTCATCGCTGTTCTCCTCCTCCGTTGAGTCAGACACTTCAATAAAAAGACGCGTACCACTGTTGTCGAAAACTGATTCTAGGCCCCTATAACTCGCTTCAATATTTTCTACATGCTTTATATATTTCTTCCATTTTTCGGGACTTTCACTTTCAGTAGCGCTTTCCAGAATCTGTATCAGTTCATGCACGGGAAGTCCTTTCAAATTTTGTGATGCTAGTTTCCGTTTCACTTCCGACCACACTTGTTCAATAGGATTTAATATACAGTGGTATGGTGGGAATCTTAACACTATATGTCCATATGAAGTTGCCATTTCATCAATAGCGTACCTTCTCTGTCGCGAAGTCGATTGTTCATTAATGATTTGAAGAAGCACAGGTATTATTGGTATGGGATCAGGAACGGCAACATTATGGCTCATCATATAATTGAGAATATCTGCCTTTCGCCAAGAGGAATTCGATCTGGGGTGTATGACGCGACTGTGATAGGGTGCATTGTCTAACACGATAACGGATGGCTCTTCTAAACGCTTTAATACACTATTCTCGAACCACTTCTCAAATAATGCTGCTGTCATTGTTCCATGATAATCCGCTGGAGCATCAATCATTTTCTTATGTGTAACAAACAGTCCACCCTCAGTGAACCCAAAACGCCCGCCACAATGCATAATAACAATCCTTTCTCCTTTCTTGTCACTAGTGCCTACCGCGCAATTTTCCGAGTCGTCACACCAGTTTTTCATAAGATAAGAAGATAAAATGAATTGTATGGGCGGTAACAGTAACCAGTTTTTCATCTTACACGAATTGCTGTCATTCCAGGTTTCGTCTAGGTACATATGACAATAGCCTTGTGACCGAAGGCGTTTAATAGTATCCAAATAACGGTATCGCCAGGCAATGACGTCCTGAGACTCAGACGTGGCAGACTTTCTTTTTACCACCTTATAGGAAAACCCCATGCTTGCCAATAGTCGATATACTGTTGAAGTGCTATATGGGAATTCATACTCAGTTCCAGACGTTTTCTTACGGATTGCGTCTGTGACCAGCTCTACCGAAGGTGACGTTCCGCTCTTGTAGAATTCGTACACTGTTTGCCGTAATAAATGTCGAGTGAAATCGTCAATCTTATCGAATTCAACTTTCTTCTTGTTCACTTTCTTCTTTGTTGGAGTTTGGTAACTGTCCGGATCTGCAATTTTTGAAATTCTTTTTATTGTCGATTCACTGACACCTGTCGCCGCTTCCGTTAATTTATTAATGTTCTTGCTCGGCAATACCCCTTTATTGCCCACAACACCACGAATAAAATTATGTACATTTTTTACTATTTTCACAGATTGCTTTCTTAACTTTGTCCCTTTTCCAATTACACTATCCTTCTTTGCTGGTGTACATTGTGTAGAAAGCCCAGCAACAGCATTGTCTCCTTGATCCCTTTGCGAAGAAGGTCCAGCAACAGGCTCTCTATCTGCAACTTTACCTGACAACCACGGTCTAAAAAAAAATCCGACATTCTGCTTTTCTTATCCTCAAACAAACACAAACAAACTGAAACTAAATTTCTAGAGGGTGTAAACCCTGCAAAAAGCAGGAAGGCAATAAATTTTTTACGACACGATCCTGTCACTTCCTTTGCGCAGTAGGGGGTTGCTGGGGGAAGTGTTTTGGAAAAGAAGTTCCTAAGAAATAAAATACACTATAAGCCAAGTTTTTAAACGCTTGTCTAGCTAAAGCTTTAGTTAAAACGTAATAGTGATGGAAAAGTAAACTTTATTATATCATACATGAAGATATATTCGATTAAACTCACCTGCAAAGCAAAATGACGTGAGAAGATCAATGAATTTAAACCAACTCTTTCGGCGCTCTGTAATGTAAACGGAACAGAGGGACTATCAGTAACACACACACAAATGTTTGTTACATAAGTATTTAATGTGAAAGAAATGGAAGAGCGCCCTTATTACTTCGAAGGATTATACTTTACAAAGTTAATTTATGTTGCACATCGTTACATTTGGATACGTGTAAGCTTTCACTTGAATCGAAAAATCAATTGGTAACTTTAACATGGAAATATTTTCATTCTACTATTTAATATTACTTTTATTATTCTTGTAGAAGCGCTCAATCTCTGATATGAATTTATTATTCAACTTCGCAATTGTAATAGTAACTTATGGTATTCAGCTTTCGCAAATTGGTAGTCAATGTTTTCAACGTGAAAAGCAAAATGAATTAAACTAAAAAGAAAAGTAAGATAACAACATGGCTAATATTTTCAGTAAATTAACCATGATTTTATTTTGCCCTAATTTCTTATTACTTTTTAAAATAAAAGGTACAAAAATATTAGATGCCGTTCACTATTACAGCTTCAGGATTGAGTGGACTAAGGAAGATAACCAAGTCATCTTTCAGACCTCATTACATACCCATTACTGAAGTTTAAGAGAATAAATTTATTGTTCTTCACGTAAGGTCAAAGATTTTGCTTTTTTCTCATATATATAAATAGTTTGAATAAAAAGAACCAGCGGGTATTCTACTTGACCTAAATTTGGAACTTTGGTATTATTCGGGGGGGAAATGAAGTCGATTAAGAAAGAAAAGAATTCATCTATTTTTATAGCATCTCAAATCAGTATCTGGATGTTGTAGAAACGTAACTCCATAGTAATGTAACGGAAAATGTATAGACTTATGTTTCTCTGGCATTGAAGTACCGAAATGTAAGCACATATTTATATAACTATGCTGAGACAGTAACATAATTGAAAAAATATCCGAATGCAAAGAATTCTAAGGGACGGGCGAGTGTGCTTCTTTCACATTCAAGTCTTAAATGTAAGTTTCAAATATATATTTAAAAAATATTTGGCCTTACATTCCTAATGAATTAGAAATTACTGAATAAAATATATTATAATAATATTACTTGTTAAGAATTACGTCTAATGAGTAATATCTAACAATACATCTATGTTTCATTCTAAATTTTTCTAATCAATAGTCACATTGCTACTGCAACAAGAAATACTTCTACGCAACCATCGTATTATGATTAAGCATTTAAAAATCATTGATGATTTAAATTAATTCATCTTTGGAAAAGCATTTAACATGTTTATGCTTATAAATTATGTATAATTTGAAATGATACTGTCTCGTGTTAACCGTCTAAACAAGTAAAAACGTAAGAAATGCATTCAAAATAAAGAACAAATTTTCAATTTAGAAACAATATCATGAAATGGCTGCACATGCGGCTGGTTGTTACAGTGCCTTTGGGGCAAGTTGTTACATGTAACCACCTACCCCGTAGTGCTTTGTGTTATAGTTATAGACACGAGATTTCGTAATTTGCAGACAACAATAATAAGTTACAATAAAAATACAACAGAATTCGGATTAACAAAAACACACTTCAGTTAATAATAATGTTTGTAACAGTATCCTTCTTAGATAATTAACTTGCTGTATTTATTTATTTTGTTTGTTATTCCAGAACAGGCGAGACTTGAAGAAAATGAGGACATACGAAAGAAAGACTGAAAGAGGAAAGACTCCTCTTCGAGTGTTCGAGAGCGCGTCCGTCCATTTGCAATATTCCAGGAATCGTTCCCCAGGCTCTCCCACTTGCAGTTACCCCTTCCAACATCAAGGCAGGATTTTCGAGCTCTGGAATTTATCCTTTTAACAATGATGTTTTCTCTGATTGCGAATTCATCCCTTCATCTAGTACTTACCGTCAAGAAGAGACAGGTCTACTTCTCAAGATCAAGGACCTTCATTGATTGCAACTTCACCTTCTACTTTTCAGCGTCAGGGAGCTTCAGGAATTGCTACTTCACTATTCACTTCTGAAAATTAAGGACCTTCAGGGATTGCAACCTCACAGTCCACTTCTCAGGGTCCTTCCGGAATTGTTGCTGGGCGTACTCTCTCGACTTCACAAGAAACACTTCTTGCTCAAGCCAAGTTCAGTCTAGCTGACATACGACCTGTTCCAACAGCATCAGCACGGAAGAGAGAAGTGAAAGGTCGTAAACGTAGAAAACCTATTATCCTGACAGACTCGCCAAATAGGAATGAGTTGAACCTGGAGCAAGAAGATAGAGCAAAGAAGAAGAAGCTTCTTTCGAAGACCAACCCAACAGCAAAGAAAAAGTTATTTCCTAAGAAAAGGGCGCCGCAGTCATAAAAGCAAAAGCAAAGATGAATTATCTTCATCCGATGAAGAGGATACATTCTGTATCATGTGTTGTGACATATGGAAGAACTCCCTGCGAAAGGTGAAGTGGATCCAATGCATACAGTGCACAAGATTGTCTCACAAGAGGTGTGTTGATTCTCAATCTTGTTGGGTTTGTCTAAATTACACGAGTGGTGAATCGAGTTCTTAAAAATAGCAAGACTAAGCCTGCTGGATGTGAATTACTTCTAAACCCAATCGACAACCTAATGAAGCAGCCTGTTAGAAATAGAAATGTTTCCATTGTAAATGTTTATGAGTGTTCAATTTTTATACTTTCTTCTCAAAGTTTTAGAATCATTTACACTTGTAATTCTTAATTTAAGCTGATTTTTTAACATTTGCTATTTGTAGCCTATCGTAAATTTAAAATAAATTAAAACTTCTTTGCAGTAATATTTGTTAACATTGATTTAATAAACACTTTTGTGTAATGGGTGTAACAACCTGCCCCGCGTCGGGGTAAGTTGATACACTTTGCATATCTTGAAACTTTTTTAACTACCTACTTCTTTTAAGTTAGGAAACAAGTTTTTTTCTGTTAGATAGAAGAAAGTCCAGAGTAAACATACAAGTAAAAACAATTTTTTAAATCCACAAAACTTACAAAGATATAACTAATCAACTGAAAATTGTAACAACCAACTCCGGTCTCCCTTCCTCGAAGGACAGGGCTTTTTTTAAACCCTTGTTACTATCGACAGAATACTAAAAACTAATAATATGAAACATGAGAAGAAATGATGATGATAATAATAATGATGGAGAGTCAAAGAGAAGACGAAAAAGCTTTTCTATAGAAAATGTTAGAAGATAAATAAAAGTTTTCTTCAATTCTTTTTTGGAACATTACACTATTTGAATCTGAAATGGATTCTACAAAGGATTGATAAAGTTACAAAGCTATACAGTAAACGATACCTGCTAAGAAGGAGACATTAAAGTAAAGGATAAAGATGAAATCACATTTTAGATAAACATGGGATCATCTATGAATTGAATGTGTGTAGATCAGTTCCTGAATGACATTTAAAAAAAATATTAATGAACAGACTTCTGTCTTGCTCTCATGGCTCAATCGAAAAGCAAACGCTGTGCAAGCGGGAAACCTGAGTTTCCTTCACAGTTAGTTAAATGTCAAATTTTTCTTACATTTTTTAAACTTGTTCATACATAAGGTCTTTTTCTGCTTTACGAAAAAAAAATTACAATTAAAAGATGCATCTTTTTTTAAATCAACAAAGTTTTCACAAAATTAATTTGTTAAAAGTACATAACACATTAAAGTTTTAATAATTAATTTGTTGGTATTTCATCATTCCTTTTATCTAAGATAAATTTTCTGTTCATTAACAAAATAAATCAATAAATAACTAAAATAAAGTATATCACTTCCTATTTAAGATATATTTGTTTAAAAACAAAAATAAATAAATAAACAAATGTATGCTGTTTATTATCCTAGTGTCCAGTATCCTAATTTTTATTTAGTTCTGGTTTCAAGTATTGTATTATGAGGTTAAGTAAACATACTTACAGTATCGAAGTTGTGCGTAATCTCTGCTACTGTTGACTGCTGCTTCTTGTCTCCTTGTCTTCAAATGAAAATTAGTTGGCGTAGCGCTGCCACTTGTACCTCTCAAGTATTCAGAGCCTGCGTCGATTGTTTCAAATGTTACCATAGTCCATGATCAATAGATGATGAAGAATATACTTACCATTGCGTTTCAAATGAAATAAACTTTTGTTTTAAACTGAAAACAATTACAAACAAACAAGAAACAAAGTACCAAGATAGAAATGTGATTCGTAGCTATAGGATTCGACTAATGGATTCTCCAGTACGCCGTATGAAAGTAAATTGCAGGCTGATTGTTATTTTTATTTTTAACTATATAGATTTTTTTTTGTGTGTGTGCGATTTTCTCATACAACTTTAACAAATACACATTTCAGAGAAAAATTACTAACGTTAAAACAGGAACTTTGAAAACATTTTTATGAACAATGTTTTGTTTGTATAACTTAAACTCAAACGCACATTACGTTTTATTTTGTCCGTTAGATATACCTTTCTTCGTTTATAACTGACCAGTTATCACGTTCAACAAAATATTTTACCCTAGCTTTCTACCCTAACAGGGTAAACCTTCGTGAAAATTATCCGAAATTGAACTGTTTCGAACATCAGTTAGGACTGTAGTTTAGGGTATCGGTAACATAGAGGTATTGTTTTATTTTATTATTTGTTTTTTTAAAAAATATCTTAAGTTCTATGTATTTAAAAAATGAATACGTGTCGTACATATAAATTACAAGAGTTCACACACCCACACACAGACACAGTTTTCGAGTCTGTAACCTACCACTTCAAAATAACAAAAACGGGTTTCAAAGCTCACACATCTTCTTGTAAATATATAATCTAGCAAAGAAGCAACGTTATCTCTCAGAAGAAATAGTACTATTAGAAATGTTATTTAAATTTAAATATCTGATCTATATACTTTGCAAATCTCAAATCGTTACTCCTTTTTTAACTATTGAGATGGAATGATAATCACAACTGGATATAAGGATATAAGGATATAAGGCTACCTTATACCGACAACTTTATTTGAAAATAATGGTATGCTCTGATATGTAGGCTTCATCTTATCTACACCTATTTATTAATCCTCCAACAATACAGTAATGCTGTTTATATAGATGAGATAGAATTATTAGACTCAATCCAGAAAACTTCTCTTTCGTATCTAATTACGAAAGCTTATAGCATCTAATATTACGATCAAACGACTAATATTTTACCCTGCACTTGTCAACATTACAACCAGAGTACTTTATCACTCTTGAACAATAGATGGCAGAATTGGAGGAGCGTTCTGCAGATCATTCTTGACTTATAATATAGCTATTGTGTTTTCTGCGACAACTAATTAACAGTGTAGCTCGCTGTTCTTTACAATTGTTTCAAGATACGATATTCATAATGAAGCTGATCATTTTGAAGTGATTTTAACGTGTTTTTTTTTTGTACATTTATGTTTTTCTGTGAAATTCTGTAATTTCGACATCATGTGAAACGCCAGAGAGACTTTCCCCGCGTAGAAGTGAAATTGTGAACGGTCTTTTGCAGGAAGACATACACAAAGAATAATTTCTGTAGAGCGATTGTATGTAAAAATATGTACGAAAAATCATACGTAGAATCATTTGCGTTGAGAGAGAAGTAAACAAATCAGTAAAACAGGGTTGGAAGGAGTGGACGAAAACGCGAGCTGTCCTCCGATAAGCATAAAAAACTCAAAACTTTGGCTCAGAGGAACATAAAAACCAATTTGAAATATTTAGGCATAAATATGGCTGGTTATGGTGAAGGAATTTTTTGTTTAGGAGGCAGAAAGTCACATCAACCAAGAAAGAAAAGTCAAAATACTCCTCACAGGGTAAGGAAGTATCCAGATGGTCTCGAATACTCCTACTATGCAAAGAAACGTCTCCAGTGGGCACAAGGACTTCTAATCAATGGATGATAATATGTGTCACTATATCTGATAAATGTTGACCATCTGTTAAGCTTGATCTGCGGAAATATTCAAGTAGCAATGTGTAAATCATCCGATATGAATCATGGTTTGGGATGTAATGTCTGCCTTCGGACCTGGGAGACTTTATATAGTAGAGGGCACAATCCAGTAAGACGTACATTAAAAACGTCCTTCAATGGCAACTGGTCCACAGATTGTAGCCTAATTTGTTGACGAGCCATTCACCTTATGCATACCCTGCCTCCAACCTAACAGTATTATTGATGCTGAAAAGCATACGTGAGATGTATGAAAATGAGCAAGGAATTCAATAGCAGTAGTTAACATCAATTTAAAACATATGCCGATGCAATTTTGTGTCAAAAATGCAATTTAAGGAAAATGAATATTGAGTCTAATAATTTGAACACATCTGTAGAAGGTTGCAATTTAGACTGGAAAGAAGTGAATATCCGTAAAGTCTGGTCAAACAACCATCTTGGATCACACTGAACATGAAAAGTAACTGAACTAAATGACGTACAGTTCCAAATAACGTACCTCTTTAAACGGAATATAATTTTCTTGATCATAATTTTTTTAGGCCTATTATGCTTTTTGGGTACAACAAAAAAATTCAACAAGTAAATGTGGTAAACAAAAAAATTAAATAAAGACAGACGCCACATTAATTTCTGGCATGCATAGCTCAAAATAGACTGGCAAGTAACTAAAGTATGATTACAACATTTCATCTAGGTGATGCTCAATTTCATAAAATTGACTTTTGATCAATACAAAATTATTCTCGTTTCAGTAGAGAAGCTGCTTCAATATTTCGTCCAGATTCCATTTTAACAATCAATCATCTGTTTAAATTATTTTTCTTGATCTTCCGTTGCCAATAAAAAAGACATTTTATTCTTAAATTAACCTCACAATATAATACACGAATACTAACATCATTACCTTTGTTTTGATATTTTATCCCTTAAATATGAAGGTTTGGTATGTAGCCTACCAATTATTGTCTCTTTTACAACAAAGTTTGGCTGTGGCATAATATTATTATTGAGGAAGATCTTGATAGCTACAATATGACTTTATACATCATTCGTTACTCCCTCTAGTCAAAAATCACCCTTGTATTTGCGAGTTTGGAAAATTCTTTCCGTGTTCTTCATATTCTTATTCTCTTTTGTGCTTTCTTTTAATCTTTGCTTTCATTTCTTTCCGCATCTCAATTTGTCATCCGAACTTACGTATGAATATATATCTTTCTCATCACAACGTATATATTTTATTAAATTATGTAAAACAACATTCTTTCTGCTTTTCCAAACTGAAACACACAATATTTTCAGAAAAAAGGATTCACATAACCCTTACTATGTTCTCTCACGTTCAAGATTCTGAAGACATTCTCTTGAAATCAAACGAACATATCGCCAGCTGTTCTATCGTTATGAAATACTTTTAACATGTAACCAAAATAAGCTGATTCGGTGCTATCAGGCTAACAATAAAGAACTAAATACAACATACTTTCATGGTACTTACCTTGAGGCTTCCTATTATTATACATTAGTTTTACTTATCAAAACAAGATATGATCTCATTAGGATATTCTTCAAAGTTAGATTTCAAAGTAAAATAGAATGCAATTATGCAATAGTATATACGTATCTTTGAACTCGTTATTTCAAATCTGAAAAACAAATTTAAAATAGAACATCGGAAATAAGAAAGTGGTGACAGGAAATTTATTATTATAATTACTATTAATATTAATATTTGGCAAGAAAGTAATGTCTTAAATAACTTAAGAGAAGACCAAAGTAAAATGACTTGTGGTAAATGTCAAGCTAAACCCAATTTAGTTGTTAATAGGAAAAGAGTTTTTTTTTCTTTGTAACACTTTCCATCCGGATGTTGAAGAAAATGTAACTGAAGAACTAGTAAAGGAACAAAATATACTAGATGTAAAATATACGAAACATAGAACAAAGTATGGTACTTACTCTTCCTTTCATGTTGAGATAAAGGAAGTGGACTATAAAATAGTTAGTAATCCAGCAATTTGGCCGGATGGAATAATGATTGGACAAAAGAAGGATAATAATGAAATTAAAAGAAGTGAACAAAAGAACCACTCAAACTTTGTCTGAGCTAGATAACAATAATGGATGACCTGGAAACATGGCATAATAATAAGATAAAGTTAAAAACAATGTGAAAAGAACAATACAGTGGAAGGAAGTTCAAGATGGGGTCTTGGAGAGGAAGTGAACGAGTTCCGAGGAAAGATCCCATCCATTCTCGGGTTCAGAAAGTAGCTGGAAAAGAGACTGATAATAGATAACAGAATATATAAAATGAAGAGCTTAGATAAAAAATCTAAGCAGGGAAGTACTTAACTAGGTTTCGGTGGTCCTGAACCCCCTCGAAATTTAGCGTTTTATGCAAATAGTGCAATTTTAGGCGTAATTGCAAATATTTAATATATATTTCATACCCAGACATACCTTGAACCCCTTCCGAGAGCAACTTCTAGATACGTATCTGGATGTCAGTGATACTAAAAGAAACCCTAAGCTTTTGTATATAACACAGAATAGTCTTATATTGTATATCTTATACGAAAGGAGAAGAGGGTTCAATATATAAAGTTATTCACATCGAAAATTATACCTGGACTTTGTAAGGTCATTAAAACTTTAAATCTTATTGGCTCCTGCTTTGATGCACTTGCTTTTGAGTCTCTCAAATTCTGGAGACTGCATAAGATCTTTTGAATTTTTTCAATTCTTGCTTTTGAGTTCTCAGAAACTGTTGAATTCTAAATACCCTATTTTCCTTGAATAGTGATTTCTCATTTGGCAGCTTCTAATTCTTATCATACTAAGCAAAACAACTTTTCTCTGAAAGTGAGAGATCTCGAATAATATAAATTGATTCATCTGCCAAATGTCATCATTTTTATTTTATTATTTATTTATTTTTAATTTTGCATAAGAGGTTCTGAGATTATCCCAGATTTCATCTTCAAATGTTTTGATGCATATATAGCCTAATTTAAAAGGTAGTCTAAATACAGTTGTTTTATAGATATGACACAGAACATTAAGATTGTAAAATATTAAAGTAATTAATTGAGATTATACAATTCCAATGTTCAAGTAGTATTGCAGGCTTTTACAAACGAGATGTTGAATCGAAATTTAAAGAAACTGTGCAAATTTAGTCAATGCCATCCAGTTCCTGAGAGAACCGCTAAACGTAGAAACATGGTTATTGAATTATCTTTTAACTCAGAACTTTAGAGCCGTTTAGACATCGTTTCCCACAAGCATACATGATTATAATTTCTATTTTGGCGTTAGGAAAAGAAAATACTTTAATGAAATAGAAAATTTCAGAAACAAGGTCCACTATCCTCGCGGACACGCTTTCATTCAACCACTCGCTCAGTCAAAACGCTGTTTGTTTTCTTAGATGTTGAGGAATTGTTTTACTACATTCGACGGAAGTTATGGTATTACAGAGTCGTTTGCAAAGGCTGCGGATCTACTTTAGATACTCTCCTGGAGAAGAAATCACTCTACTTTAACAGTGATTTCCTAACCGATTCTAGGCGAATTCAATCTCTAAACCAAATAAAAAGCTATATAAAGTAGTTGGGTTAAGTTCGGCAATGAACATTCAGAATTAGCAAAAAAATAGGTAAAATTACAGGAAAAACAGGTATTGCATAATGATTTTTATGTTTTTGCGCACGGAGAACTAAGTTATATCAGTGTGAAGTCCCTGATATTAGTGAGCGAGAGGGTGAAATAAGGGACTATATGTCTGAGGTTGCACATATGGCCTGAGGTTTTGGGAGTGTTAAAAGTGATAGGAATCGCATTTTTTTAAAAAAGAACTAACTTGACTTTAACTATCGCTCACTATCGCTTACTCGAGATAATGTCCGTACTTTTTGTGACAAAATAAGTGTCATTTTTAACACGGAGTGACGAAATTAGTATTCCTCTGGATGACGTCATGTTAATGTCTCTTGCTCAATTCGAGTGAGTATTTAACGAAATATTAACAACATTATAGACTTTTGCAACAATTTTTGGATTGCTGGTTGTCACTAGATATTTATAGAAGTGCCTGCGCTGAATTATTTGCAACGGAAAGAGTATTTATAAAACGTACATACGACAAAATACAACACATTGCTAGATGCCAGAAAACGAATAAGTGTCCTGCAGTTTACGTAAACTAGCATTCAAGGTTTTGGACGATCTGTGGGGAGTATTTTAAGTCCAGCCAAAGTGTGTATAGATGCATGCGTTTTTCAAAACCAAACAAATACTGACTATATATTTTGAATGCCCTAAAATGTGAAGAAACACTTAACCAAAGCATTAACCTTTTCTTTGGTTGTAATGTACGAGTGAATAATTCTACTAAGAAGTAACAAAACTACTATAAATAAATTTACTCACAAAAGTTCGTTTTATAATACCGTAATTTCCTGCGTAATCTCAGTCCTTGTGTCTACTTTTCCGAAGATTTAAATATTATTAGTATTTCAAGTTATAAGCTGAATATGTTTATAAGAATAAATTTGCTTGATTTGTTTTATCCTCATAAGCTTAATTAGTATATCAAGTTTTCTTTCTTTCTTGTTTAGGGTATTAAGATGCCACTATTGAAGATAATCTTTTTGTGTATCTTGTTTACCCATCTTATCTCTCATGTATGGAAAAGTATTTTATAGCCCAAATAAATGAGTCTATTAATATTATATATTCTCTTATTAGTGTTTCTTCATGAAGTGTTATAAGTATCCAATTGTATTGAAACAAAATTCAGGATATTGAAAATGTTGATTCACTTTTTGAAGATGTGCACTAATATACTTATATTTCACATACTTTCACTAGAACTGTAGACTCTTCATCAGGCGTTGATATTATTGTAAACATAAAATTGAATAAATTTCAAAATTACTGATTATTTGAATATATGGATGTAATTTCCTCTTCTTGTTCATTATTTTTATTTCATATTTCTTCATTGCAAATTTGGTATATATTTGGTTATTAAACCATTGTGATTGATAACAAATTACCATGAATTAGTTTTCTTTTCCGCAGCAGATTAATTGATAGACCAATGTAATTTTAACTACTTTTTTTAAACCGAATATTCAATAAAGTCTGCTGGAAGTATTTTAGAAAAACTTTGAAGAAAGATAATAAATTATGCTATTATAGTATTAGATTGCATTATTGAAGAATTTATTTAACTTTGAGAAGAGCAGATGTTATAAAAAGAATGAGGTTAAAATATTTACAATTGACAATTATTTTTTCTAAGAAAACTTAAGAAAATGTACCCTATTTGACTTTTAGGGGATGCTAATAAAGAGTTTAATAGAACATGGTAAAATAATTTTTGTTCTTTTGAGAGCATTTCATAAGTTTTTACGATGATTTGTATATATTTTTACATTCAAGAAATAAATGGTTGGCGTCTGCTAAAGAATTGTCATTTATGCAGTCACATGTTGGAGAGTCTGCCAAAATAATTTTATAAAGATCAGCTTTGGTCATTATATGTTGTCATGGGCATGATATATGCCTGGATTGCTGCTTGAGAATCTATTAAGATGAGTTTGTGAGAATTTGATATGGATTGAGCATATTTTGCTGCTAAAAATACACCATAAATTTCTGCTGTAAATATGGAAGCAAGTTTTGGAAGTTTTATAAGTTTATGATAATGATTTTATGGCTGTACCCGTGCCTGAAGAGGTACGCGAACCATCAGTATAAATAAATGTGTATTTATTCCATTTTTCATAATACTGTTCCATATGTGTGAAATTGGTGATTGAGGTGGAGACTCTATTCTGATTAGAAAATTTTAAAGTAAATAACGGATTAGACTGATAAGTAATTATGGAGTTAATTTCTTCATTGTATTCTTCATATAAATGATTCCATATTTTGTGCTTTATAATATTACGTCTTTTTCTATTGTTATTTCTTTGCTCTAAAATTTGTATGAGCTCTTCCATATAACTGTGAGAAATATGGTTGGCCTATGATTCATGTTTCAGTAGATTTTATTAGAATTAGTTCTCGTCTAAATCTAATAGGTAACTCTCCTGATTCTGAATATACAAATAAAGTGGGTGTACTTTTCATGAGACCTAATGCTCTTCTTAATAATTTTCGCTGCATTCTTTCCAATTTTTCTATATCTTTTATGGTTATAGAACTTCCGGCTATGAAGAAATAATCTAATACGCTAATAAAATAGCTTTTATACAATTGTATGAGAGTGGAGAGAGCAAAGTCCTATTTCGTTGTGCATAAAGCTTTGAATAAATTGTATAGCTTGTCTGCTTTGCTTTGAATATATTTCATATGCTGTTGCCAGGTATAATTGTCATTATAAAAAACTCCTAAATATTTAGTGGAATGTACTATTTCATAATCTGTTAGTCTGTTGTGTCTCAAATTAATATGCTGGCAGGTTTTATTGAATATTATTATTTTAGATTTTTCCTGAGAAATTTGAAGGTTGTGACTATTTAACCATTGTTCTATGCTAATAATATCTCGTTCGAAATCTCGAAATGCCAATACAGAATGATCCTCAGGACAATGTAGGATTAAAATATCATCGACGTATATGATTATTTTACTTTTATTATAAGATTTTTTTGCTAAATCTATCAAATAGATTGCAAAGAATATTGCTGAAAGAGGCGAGCCTTGTGGAGTCTCTGTGTTAATGTTAATTTTATCACTATATTTAGAAGTAAACTTGACTTGTACTGTTCGGGAGCTGAGAAGTTTCCAAATTGATTTTAAGTACAATTGGGTAATTTTAAGTTGTTGTAACAGAGTTAGCAATTGATGTATGGATACACAATCATATGCTGCCTGAACATCTATGAAGCCTGCATACAAAACTTTGTTGTTAATGTTAGCATTTTGTATGGCTAATGATAGAGTTTTTAGACCATGATGGACTGATAAATTCTTTCTGAATCCTATAATATTTGTAGGAAGAATCTTGTTTTCTTCAAAGAACCATTCTATTCTACGTAAGAGTAACTTTTCATATATTTGATAAACAAGATTGTAAAGTAATAGGACGATAAGAGTTTTCTGAATTCATATTTTTCCCTGTTTTTAGAAGAGGCATTATTATATGTCCCATCCAAGTAACTTGGATGTTAGAAGATAAGAGAATTTTGTTATATATATTGGTACAAAGTTGTAAGGCTTTTTGTGATAAACATTTTAGTATTCCATATGATATACCATCACGACCTGGAAGTGAATTTTTTGACTGATGTATTTCTTCTACCGAAAATTCTGTATGAAAAGCTTTTGAATGTTTATTCAATGCCTGGAATAAAAAAAGAGAATTTGGACAAGGAGCATTATTTTTTATGTTAAATGAAGTTAATTTAATCATGAATTCTTGTTCCCATTTTGTATCTAGAGCTACTTGTCTGGCTTTAATAGGATTAGTAATACTTCGAACTATTTGCCATATTTTTTTATGTTTGTACTTGGATGAATTTGACTATAGTAAAACTGCCACGCATTTCGTTTGGCTGTTGAAAAGATTTTTTTTTTTTTGGAAATGGCTGTGGCTTTTTTAAATACTAACCAATTTTGTTGATTGGGTTGATGTAAATATGTTTTCCTAGCTTGTTGTCTTTCAGCTTTTGCTGCTGTACCATTCATCATTCCACCAATGAAGCTGAGGACATTTTTGTTTAGAATTAGATTTGGATTTAGGACAGGTTATATTTAAAGTTATATTGATTTGCTGAACAAATGAGTCGTATGTAATTAGATCTGGTTTAAACTGAGATAATAACAAATCTAGTGTTTTTTGAAATAGTATCCAATTTCCTTTATGTTCCTGACATATACGAATTGGTATTGTTTGTGCAATAGGATTGTTGGTAATAGTTGTTGTAATTAAACACGAAATGTGATCTAATAATGTGTAGAAGTCTAATAATGTTTCCCAATACATTCTATTTGCATACTTGTCTGTGACAAACGTCCAGTCTGTTGCTGATGGTTCATTACCATTTTGAGGAAAATGAGTGATCCGTCATTAATAAATGTTAGATTGTAAATATCTGCCCATTGTTCTAATGTATGCCCTAATCTAGAAGTAGTATTATTTCCTGTTAAAATGGTATGATAATTAAAATCTCCTGTGTAAATTATAGGTAATGTAAACTGATCACTTAATTTTTGTAAATCATTAGAGGAGATTCATTGGGACAAAGGTGTAGAAAGAATGTATATAATAACAAGTGTAAATGTTGTGTTACATAATAAAATTTGTATGGTTAGCACTTCTACATGAAAATTATTGATCAAATTTATATTTTTATTAATTTGCAGCTCTTTATATGGAATATTTTCATGTATATAATTAGCCACACCCGAATGAATATCGTCAGATTTAAAACTGTATATAATTATAATGTGATATTCTTAATAAATTTTCCTTAGTTGTGTGTAATTCTGTTAAACATAATACTTCGGATTTTTCTGTGTTTATGAGATCTAATAGATGTATTTTTTTGGATTGTAAGTATTGTATATTTCACTGGATGATTTTGCTCATGTAAGAATAATTATTGTGAAAAACAGAAGTATATATTTTTTTTTCTATATTCCTCAAATTCTTGTACTAATGAAAATATTTGTTGTAAGAGAGTAGCACACTGATTA
>JAGDQP010022392.1:0-12170 GCA_022664845.1 Lepisma saccharinum
TATATATATATATATATATATATATATATATATATATATATAAACTAGAAACTTATATTTATTATGAACACTTTAGATTCATTCATTCAGTATGCGAAAGTGAGATACAGACAATCATAGCAATTACTTACAAGCTGCTTCCACTGAAGCGTCAACATGCGTTACGTACACAAACATTACGAAACATAAGCGTCATTTATTATTACTATTAACACAGCACTCCTCACGCCATCTATAACTTTTTTCTAAACATCCGAAGCTTAATGAAACAACTGTGTTTCACAAATACTATCCAGTCACCAAAATCAGACAATACTGCATATGTAACACAGTGTATTGTCACACTACAAACTTTCATATTCATACAACAATTTACATAATTTTTTCTTGGGATTTACTAGTTTTGTAGAAGCGTAAAAGATTAAAAATATAAACACACATGTATTTCTTCTTTTTTTTAAAAAAAAAAAAAACTTGCTTATCCCTGGATCAAAGGGATAAAAATACACATATTTCTTACCTGGTATATGGATGTTGTTGTTTTTCTTCAACGGAACACCTCTTACAAAACCATACAAACTGACAGTTCTATCACACTTAGAATTTTGTCGAATCGCTTCAGGAGGTGTTATGTCTTCAAACCTGTCAGCTAAAAGAAAATTTTAATAATTAATAATAAAGATAATAATTACAAAAAGACGAAAATTCAAAGTCAAAGCATGTAGTGTTAATATCCATAGAGTCTAGAAGATACAAGAACATCCTCACAATGCAATATTCACGACGTTAAGCTTTATATCTCCATCTAAATTTAATAACATTTATGTGTATAAAATGTCCTAGCAAGTCTGAAGTCATTATTATTCGCTTATTCATAATTTACCATATTTTATTCATATTGTACCATACCTTATTCATAATTTACCAAATATGGTAAATTTACCATAATTTACCGTATTCATAATTTACCATAATATATTAATTTCATAACTTTTTCAAATTTATCATAATTTACCATTATCGAAAAAAAAAGACAATCTTTGGAAATTTATTTATGAAAAAATCATATCATCTAGACGTTTATTCTGACACTGGCATTCCTCTAACAAGGGAAGTGTTTCGGTTCGAACAGGAATTTTTTTATTTAATACGACTTCGTACATATATTTTTACCCCGCTGCTGATAATACCAGCAAAGTAATTCGACTGTGAAGGCCCTCGTTTGTCCACTAGAGAGCGTTAAACGTTTGGAGCAAGAGGAAGACAACCCGGGCAGTCGCAACATTAGCTCCCACAGTTTTGGTTTAAACAGGCATCTATTATTCAAAATATATACATGAATATACCTGACAATGCTGACAAAAACTGCAAAGCCACTCGACCGTGTAACAAATAATTTGGCAGACAGACGTAAATGAGTGTTTTCTACAAAGTGAATAAAACACAAGGGAGGATCATAATAAGTCACATAGGAAAAAGGACACATCAGGGTAACCTTCAAAAGCACACTGCATGTGCGCGATGTCAAATGGCACTTTAATTACGTTTATTACGCTCTTGAAATTACTGACAGTTACGGGTACCGCGCACATGGAGTGTGCTTTTGACGGTTGCCCTGTGTGACTACTGCGATTCTTCCTTCTGGTTAACTTTCTGTGTAGAAAACCCTCACTCAGATTTGTGAAGACATACACTGGTCTATATTTGCCAAACTATTTGTAACACGGTATCGTGGCTTTGCAGTTTTTGTCAGCATTGTCATGTATATTTAAGTATATAATTTGAGTCATAAATGCATGTTCGAACCAAAACTGCGGGAGCTCTCTTGCTCCAAACTTTTAACGCCCTCTAGCGGATAAACGCAGCATTACATGATCAAATTACTTTGCAGGCATTATCAGTATTGGGGTACAAATATATATACGAGGGGGTACCCAAAAGAAACCGGAATTTTGTAATAAAATTGTGTGTATTTATTTTTGGGTGCTACAACTTGAATCGCTTTCAAGTCTATTTGGTGAAACGCACCGGTTTAAACGAGTTTTCCATTTTCGAAGCAGTCGTGAAACTCTTGCCAAGTGATACCTTTTAATGGCTCCGTCGTTTTTCCTTCACCTCTTCCACATCTGCAAAACGTTTTCTTTTGAGGATTTTTTTTTCATTTGGGGGAATAAAACAGTCACTCCGAGCAAGTCCGAGTGAATATGGCGGGTGCAAAAGCTGGATCATGTTGTTTTCCATTAAAAATCGTTTCGCAATCAAGGTTTTGTCTGCTGATGAGGCACGAGTTTTTCTGCAACTCTTTTCATTTGCAATTTCTTGCTCAAAGCCCGTTGCCAGGAACTCCAGGCGCACGAAACAAATCAACAAGTTTATCAATGGTTCTGCGACGTTCTTCCATAATCACTCCACCAGTTCTTGCGATGTTTTCATCCGTTCGGGAGGTCGCCCTGAGCGAGGTTGGTCTTCAAGTGGCCTCGAAGCAAACAAAAAACACTCGCAAAGTTTTGTTTTTCCCAGAGCAGCTTCCTTGTAAGCCGTTTCAAGCATTACAGCTGTTTCCCCAAACAGAAAACGGAATTTCATAGCCTCACGCTTTGTTTTCAGTCATTACAAAAATCGCCGAACAAGCAAGAGGCGCTTAACAAAAATATTTATTACGTGGCACCACGACTTCACTCGACAACGCTGGTCGGCAGACTGATGCAAAAGGATCCCAGCAAGAGGCAGCTAGAGGCGGAGGCATGTACTACAACGGATCCGGCCACCAGAGAATGATTCCGGTTTCTTTTGGGTACCCCCTCTTATACGAAGTCTTGTTAAAAAAAAAAAAAAAATCGTGTTCGCACCGAAACACTTCCCTTGTAAGTGACATACTATTTTTAAGAGCGTGGCTTGATAATAACGTGAATATATATTGTGGCCCATACAGTGACTTTAGGACTATGATATGGACTTAAGTTCCTTTTTCCCCTAGGCTTTTCATTGAACCTGTAGCGACGATTATACGTTTACACACCTATCAAACGTGAGTTTAACGTACTGTATAAGGTAGGAAATCTTTCTTTTTATTTAACTACAAGGTAAGATTATCTTTAGAAACAGATTTAAATACTTGTTATGTTGTGCATCTCATTTCACGTCACCTATAAGAATTATGTTGCATCTCGGAGAACTTATATTATCTTTGGTTTGTAGGATACTTTCATTGACTGATGATTAACAGAGATAGAGAAGTCATAAAGAGTCAATGGTAGTGGAAGACTTTTATAAAAGGAACATGTGAACAGATTCATAGTTTTTTTTTATACATATATATATATCCATTGCGGAGACTCACTAAGGCTTGATGTAGGGAAGGATTTACCACATAGAAGAGAGGAACTGCATTTAAAGGTCAATCCTCTGTTGAATTCTCTGTTAACCTCTGTTCAATTACTTAAGCTCTTTTCATAGTATTTTTGTATGAGGATAACAAATTTGTTTCTTTTTATCTACCTGAATAACCCAAAACTTATTCTTAACCAAAGAAGTTAGAACTGTTTTAGTAGCTTATTGAGGAAACTATTTATCTTTTGGACTTATAAATGATTTTTCAACAATGGCAAACCCTATGGGTGTAAGCACCTATTTTCAAAGCTATCCTTGTCAGTTATGTTAGTAAGCAGAGCATATGATATCTGTAATGGGTGATTTGTGGCATGGTATCGCATATTTTAGGCTATTCTGGAAAAACTTTCAACCCTTCAGTCACATATAACTTAGTTTTAAAATAGTTCATACAGAAATTAGTTAGTGAAATATTTAGATCAGGCATGGTCAACAGCTAGTCCGCGGGTCGCGGCAGGATAAAAACTATATTAAATTATATGTACTATCATTTTAGCTATTAGTTTCGACCGCACACTTTCCGACTGATATACTAACTAGTTGTATTCATTATTTCTGATGACGGCCCGTGACGTTACCACTATACTGGCCTTCATGTAAAAATAAATTGGTCACGCTTGATTTAGTTAAAATTCTGTTCAAAAAATAGCTAGTAAAAAATAATACAAGAAAATTTGCCACGACATAAACGATTGCGGTAATAAAAGCCTACTCTACTAATGTTCCTGACCAAATTATCTCAATAACGCAACTTCCTTAAGTAGATCTTAGACCAATAGCACAGTTATAATACAAACGAATTACCTAAAATATATGAATGACTTGTTCTCCATTGCAGTGGTCTAAATTTCATCACAGATATAAATCTTCCCAAATTCCGTACTTCATTCTTTAAATACTCGCCGTGAAGCTGACCAGAAAGATAAAATAATTTTGCTCCTTGATAGACTTCGGTCCAGAACCTATGTTTTAGCTGCTTCTTAGTTCGTTTCAGTGCTTTGTTGTTTTTAAACATATCCAAATGCGTTAGAACTCCCATGATTCTAGGAAACCCATGAACCTGTAAAAAGAAAGAATAAAATTGTATGTTTTTTCACCCCACCAGTAGTCAATGAATTGTAATCAATAAATAAAACGGTCCTACTTGGGCACGTTGCTCATTCTATTCCATCAGATGCCCAAAGTAAACACTTTAAACTATATTGGATATTCCCAAATTCGCGTCCATGCTTGACAAGAGGTGATTGAGGCACCAGGGCCCCGAAAACATGTGACAACATTACCCAACGACAGTTGGGTCCTTCCTGGAAAAGAGAAAACTTTTTTTTTTCTGCAACTAGACGGCTCGGGTTCAAATCCCATCACCGACACTATTTTCTCTTCTGGATTTGAAACTATTGCATACTGTATGTAACAGTTAGAATGTAATGAAGTGAAAAATGTGCAAAGGGAGAGATAAGCACATTCAATTTTCATGCAGCAAAGTCGTCCTATGTTTGTGAATCCTATGGCACAAACGAAAAATGAGGGACTGTCTGACCAATAAAAAAGTACGTTAAATAAAAATATTAAATATTGTGTTACTGGAATACATTTTTTCATGTATGTACGGTCACGGAAAATGAGATTTCAGAAACACAGCATTTAGTTTTGATTTAACTTATATTTATTGACTAGATAGGTTCCTATGGCCTGAGCCTAAGCTTCAGACATGCCACCGCTTTGACATAGCTGCGTGTCTTGCTCATTAATATAACTTAAATGAAAAAAAAAACAACTAAATGCCTTTCTCTGAGACTGTACACTGAAATTCATATGTTCCAATGGGGGATTACAGCTTTACGTCTGATCCGGTAGGTCACCATGGTAACCCGCTATGTTACAGTCTAAACAAACGGGTGTTTACCAGTAGGTTTAGTACTGTTCGATATTCAACAACTCGTTATGGTTTTGTGCTTTGTGCCAGACTGTCATCATTACAATGAAAGAGTCACGTCTTGCTTTCCTTCTGTTTCCAAAGGATTGAAACTAGAAAAGGAAGTGGAAGGAGCCAATTACGTAAGTAAACAAATTTCACGGAATGCCATTGAACACAATTGTGATACGTTCATATGATTCTGAGGATAATTCATCGTTGATTTTTAAAAAAAGGTGATAATTGTATCTAAAACGCTTAAAGTGAAGTATCTAATTTGGTTGATAAATACGAGTGCTTTAACGAAACTCTTGTACCCTATGTACAGCTGCGCAAATTGATATTGTAGGTAAAGAATACACGATATAGCATAAATCAAGATTTCGAAAGTTAATAGTACCTTTGTATGTGTTTCATAAGAACATAAATTAACAGGATAAAAATTAGCTACTCACCTCAACTTATTATATTTACTGTTCATATGTACTTTTCCTCGTATGTGTATCAAATCTCGGTCATATGAAAGCAAAAGTACGTTAGGACTCCACAGCATTTACCGCTCGTCCCCGAAATAATAAACAGTTCGAAAAATCTTAAAAGCCATTGCTTCCACAAATGATTTTCTACCTTTTTGCCATGAAACTTACTGTTTGTTTAGACTTGGCTTCCGCTGTTCCTATGGAAACCAACCGGATGTGGCATCAAGACTTTAATTCTCCATTTGGTCCGTTGTGCCTACGCTTCATCGCAATTAAAGATGAAATGTTAAATAACAAGAGAAGAGTTCCTCTCATTTCGTAACATTCCTTACGTGCCATCTGTTTCTGTACATTTTTTTCCTTAATACACTGTTATTGATAAGATATTGACTTGCTTGCCGTGCGTCCGTATGTGACGCACTCGAGTTCGGGAAAATGCGCACTCCTAGCGAGCCTACTAACCACTCGGTCATCTGAGAACTTGCGAGAGAACAAATATGCATGTCACTTGTTTTTCATATAGCAGAACATCCATAAACATAGGACGACCTTCTGCAATCTGTAAACACTTCACATTAACACGATAAATGAATGTACTTCTCTTTCTTCCTGCACATTTTTCATTTCAATTCATTCCTGCTGAGAGATGCAATATGCATTAATTTTAAATGCAGACGAAGAAAGAAATTGTCGTTGTTGGTAGGATTTGAACTCGAGTCGTCTGAAGTTGAAATGGAGACAACTTCCGATTTTTTATACACCAAGCCTCTGTAGGTGCAAATGCTATTAATATTGAAGAGTGAAAAGTATGTGACTGGACCGGAGATCGAACCCGGAACCTTTGGGTTCGATTCCCGGTCCAGTCACATACTTTTCACTCTTCAATATTAATCGAGTCGTCTAGTTGGCAGACAAGAACATTTTGTCTCCACGAAAGACAATCCTGAAAAGTCACAACCATTAAGTTTGTTGTCATGCGCTGACTTGCCAAATCGTCATATTTTTAT
Source organism: Lepisma saccharinum (assembly GCA_022664845.1). NCBI lineage: Eukaryota > Metazoa > Arthropoda > Insecta > Zygentoma > Lepismatidae > Lepisma > Lepisma saccharinum. Next base: position 6,792 of record JAGDQP010022392.1, read on the forward strand.
CAGGTCCTTGCGCCATTTTATTTTAACGTCAAGATCACTTCCCGTCAAGGATGGATGCGTTTTAGAACACACTATACTAAAAGGAGTCACCACTAAGTTGAGGAAGAACATGATGTAGTCCACAAGGACGAAGGGAAATATCAAGTCGTCTTTTCCAATCGTTTGTTCGTTATGTAATCTTCGTACAAATTTTACTACTCGATAAGCGACAAGCGGTTAAATACGAACATTGGTGGAAAAAAAAAAAGTTCTATTATTTGATCTGATTGTTTACACTGGCATTATTTCTCCTTGTCATTAGGATATGGGAAACAGCAGATTACGTAGGTATTATATTTTTAATACTTTTGCAACTTAGAAGGTTGAATGAAAAGTAATAATCAAGATTTTAAAATTCATCAACAGATGACACCACTGACATTTTACAAGCATCCACTTGTTCCTTCAAAATTTGTCTCAGTTGGCGAAAAGCAATTCTACGAGGAGATTGATTGTCTTGTAAGCTGTTTATGGTGAAACCAACAAAGAACTTGAAAGGGCTATGAACAAATAGTTGAAGGCACAAAATGCTCAGTTTATTTTTGAGACAACTTTCAGGAGCTTGGCAGAAATCTGTGCTGAAGAGAGACGACTATGCAGAAAAGCAAATATACGAAATAAATAAGTTTTAAGATTGTATTTTCCATTCAATTCTCGTCCCATCCTTCTTATGAACCTTCAGGGAGTTTAGCGAACAGTAACACCCTAATTTCCCGGTTTTCCAGACTAATATCACATTTTTACAGATTGTCGTCGATACACTACGCGGCAAAATTTCAAAAATAAGCCTGTTTTAACTTTCTCGGAAGTATTATGATAATTGTTCACTAAACTTTACACCGTCACCCGTAGGATCTCTCTTATCCAAAATAATACTGTTGAAATACTTGTAACGTTTAACAGCGTTGTTACATTTTACGACAAAATACAGTGCCATGAATCACATTCATTCTGCATTGGCACTCTATAGCATATACATATACATACATATATATATATATATATATATATATATATATATATATATATAACTAGTACAAAGGAAAGCCGGGAAGGCAATTTAAGGTAAATTTACGACAAATGAAGGAGAAAAAGTATTACTAGTTCCGGATATCTATGCGCTACAGGAGTCAGTTGTTCTCCAGTTTTGATGCTTTGTCCGCTACGTGTCGCCACTGTCTCTTCAAACTTGTACTTTGTGAACACGTGAACTTCGCTAAACTGTAGGTCTCGTTCTTAGGACGTTATCTTCATATGATGAAAGGTAATGGCAAACCACCATCCGTTCACCTTGCCCAGAGACCCTCAGGTCAGGCCCAACCTTCGGACGAAACACCCATCATCATTAAAAACTGAACTGAACATTTTTTTCACATTGTATTTCGCTATTAATCTTTCCTCTCTTAAGGAAATTATGATAAAAATTTAAAATTCCAGAAAATTTTAAGAAAATTGACGGACATTTTTCTGGTCAACTAAATTTCTTGAAGTTTCCGGCTTTTCCAGACCGCCGGACACGCTGACCTTCTTCGCCTTCTTTTAATATTATTTAGTACTTTCCGATTGAATTAAAAAAAGAGTCACAAAATCTAGAACAGAAAATTAGCTCATAACAGGCCATCACAACACAAATAAATAATTGCAAACCGCTCTCCAGGTTTAGTGAATAATGAAGCTAGAGAGTATTTTATTTGGTTTAAAGTCATTGACCATTGTTTACGAATGAAACTTTTCTTTGCAATACAGTGAATGTTTATCGAGAACTTGACAAATAACTGGAACTTTCTTGTGACTTATACACGTAGTTACAGATCATATTTAGTATTACCTTTATTGTTCGCTGTTGGAGGAGGAAACGAAAAGTTAGTTTTATACCATTCCGACATTTGTCTGGCTGACAAAAAAAAAAGGAAAGATAATGGCTGATCCCGAGTATGAATTTAGGCTAACTCAACTAGGGTGGACAACGCTTATCCTGAGTCAGCCCCATTCCCCCCTGTATTTAGCAGAAATTCAATTACAACACCACATATTATCTGACAACTGTTAAGAATTTCAAATTATCTATGGAGAAAAATTAAAAGGATTTATCTTTAACAAATGAATTACATATAATTCCGTAAATTATAAAACTATAATGTTACATTATAAGCTACTGCTTACCTGACATATGTTCAGGAATTCAAAGATTTCCATTTCAAATCCAAAAGAGGCATCGACGAGCAAAAGCACAAGGTCGGCTACTTTAGCGATGTCAATCATGCAATTGATATCATTATTACACTCCATTATTGTCAGGCGCCTTTTCTTGCCTACAAAAATTAATTAATTACTTAATTAATTATACAACTCATGCATAATAACGAACTGTACACTAATTTTGGTTCAATAGTCCTACGGAACAAACTGAACTCATTAACACTAAAAGTACCCTTTCTCCAATGATCAATATTTGACTATGTCATGAACATTAAAAAAAATATAAATAAATAAAGCACTGTATATTTGGACTCTTAAGGTTTTAGAGAATCGTAAGCTTTGTAGGCTGAGAGCCAAAACACCGGAAGGCAGTAGCCCAGATGTAAAAATCTAACATGGGAAAACATAATTTGATAAAGACTATGCATTTTGGAGTTACTAATGTTGTCTAATAATTTAGATTGCCATTCTCACACACCCAACGTACATTAACTCCTCCGGTATCTGAATATAGGTAGATTTCTGATAGATGTCTTGAATTTGGATTTTTTTATTTACGGTCTTTAGGCATCTAAGGCTCAGTCCGTGATAGGGTAGGGGAAAGGATTCGGGAAGTTGTCGGCCAGGGCCTAAGTTGAAGGTTCCATCCTGGCATTTGCCTGGTGTGACTGAAGAAAAACCCTGGAGATACCTCAGTCAGGATCGTCGGCCGCTGGGATCGAACCCACGACCTCCCGAATGCTACGCCAACGATCAAACACTGAGCTACGATAGATGTCTTGAGTACAGCATGTCTCGTATAGGCTACAGAGCTAAACAGAGGTTCTTCTCTACAACAATCTCTACGCTAGTTGTTGTAACAGCGATATGTGCTAGTTTAAACTGCGGAGAGTGTATCGAAGACAACACAGAACTTTGTATACTAGAATTTTAGCATAGCTAGCGTGGGTTTCCAAAGAGCTGGTCACGCACGAATCTTGCATTTTGGGAGTGTGCTGAGCTGCTATAATTGGAATTAGAGACACATTTAAATTACATATGTGATCAGTAACATTTAATACTAAGTGCTGCAAAACTACTGTAAACTGTATGGTGATGATTAAGCATCGTTAGGTTAATTTAGTAGGTTATAGCTGACTCTAATATACTTGAAAGTGAATATAAAAATTACCAATTCTCAAGCTGATTATTGAATGTTGATCTTTTTAATAGTTGCACTTTTATTTCCGTTCTCAATTCGTATTCAGGTCACTATGTAGTGTTGCTATATACAGTTCAGTTTCACTTTAACGAGTGAGCACCATACCATGTTGCCAAATATCCTGTTATACCACACAAGCACACCTCAAAGATATTTGGGGTCGTTGAAGATGCTATTGAAACACAGAGATCAGCTGCTAAGAAAAAGTATTAACGCACATACAGCGTGATCATAAAAAATTAGTGTTTTCACGCACTTGTAGTTTTTGTATTTCTCACCGTATATAGTCTCTAAAATGGAAGTGCCAAGTTTTATGTGTGTCACTCAAAATCCCTCTATGTTCGCACCTTACATATCCAAATAGCAGACACTGTTCGATATGTCCGATGCGATGACCTATACAGTAAGGAAAAATTTCTTCTGGAAAAGCCAGAGCAACATACATTTTTGGGACCGCACAATCACAGGAAGCAGTCACTTGGTGTTAGGTCTGGGGGTCGGGGGGTCCTAAATCTGAGAACCCAAAAGGTCTTTGACTCATTCCACGCCAAAGCACCTGGTGCTATGTGCTCTCATATCGCAGATTTTGTTCAATTATTTTTTTTTTCGAATTTTTCTGACGAAAACTAAGACCAAGACAAAGTGTTAAAAATTGACTGATTTCCATTGATTCTGTCTATTACACATAATACGACGATTGAAAAAAGTTTCTAATTTTCTTATTTTTCAACCAATTAGGCTGAATTTGGTGTCAAATTAAAGCTACTTTCTCGAACAAGAAAAAAAAAACGGTATGTGGTGCAGGGTGGATCAGAAAATTATCGCTGTATGTTGAAAGTGTAATTTTGTGGTTTCTTACCGTTGTAAGTTTGATGAGTCATAGGTTGCAAAGCGCAACTAACATATGAATAATATTCTGTTTGTAGATTGACCTAATAAAGTACTTGTTATATCATAAAAACAAAAACTGCGTTTTTTGTCATTATCAAATTATCATTTTTTTTTTAATAATGGGTAATTCGATTTAAAGTGCCCCACAAATAATTGATTTGGCCGCTTGACCTCTTTCATTTTTATATATATATATATATATTTTTAAATATTTATATCCCTTATATGCGAATAGTTCAAAACGGTATTCTTTTATTTTTATTATCAACATTTGATTAATGGCGACCATTTTCTGTTGCGCATGCCAAAATGTGTGTTTGCAGACGTTTACGGAAAATTTAATATCTGCGGACTAACTCATCATAGGACATTCAAACAAAAACTTTTTTCTTCTTCTAAAGTCTGCTTGAGAAATTTAGTTCTCTTCTTAAAAAGCCTAAAATGTAATCGAGCTGGTCAAAATGGAATCCAAATCCAAATGTAATTATAGGAATAGAAAAAGTCCTGTTTTCAAGGTACTGTTCCGCGCGTAAGGAACTAAATGTCAAACTTGATGTTTTGTGCACTATTTGATATCAAAGTATATTGAAGTTGTGCAGAAAATGAAGGCTTGAATATAAATATATATATATATATATATATATATATATACATCGATGAATATATTCGATAACCACAAAAAAAAAAATCTCTTCTTATTTTTGTAATATAACAAGTACTTGATTAGGCCAATCTACAAACAAAATATTATTCATGTATTAGTTGTGCTTTGCAAGCTATCCATGACTCATCAAACTTACAGCGGTAAAAATCACAAAAATCACTTTCACCATACATACAGTGATATTTTCCAGGACACCCTGGCTGCACCACATGTGTAGCTTATCTTGATGGAGAAAATTTTCAGCTTTAACACCTAATTCAACCTAATTGGTTCAAAAATAAGAACATTAGGAAGATTTTTTCAATCGTCGTATTATACGTAATAGACAAAATCAATGGAAACCCGCCATTTTTAACAATTTTCTTGTCCCTAGTTTTCGTCAAAT
>JAGDQP010022392.1:12570-30475 GCA_022664845.1 Lepisma saccharinum
AGATTATATCACAGGTATCTACTTACATAAAAAGCTGAATATCTGAGATATGAGAGCACCGTCGAATATTAAAATTAGGCCTCGGTTGCCATTTTCGGTATTCGCAACGGTTAAGTGCTCATAAAGAGAATCTTGGACAAAGGACGCCACAAATGGACATGAGAAATTTGGACAAATGAGTGAGGAATCTATGTATGCATTACATTTCGTCACCGAAAACTGACGGAGTTACATGTGTGTGAAACTCCACCCTGTGTATCAGAATGTGAGTAGGTTAAATGTGCGTATCTTGGATGACCAAAAATATAATTTCAGCTCTGTTTAAAAAATAATAATTCAACTCACAAATATGCCAGTTTCAGTTTCTCTAACTGCAATCTAGAACTGAATTGAAAAGCTCGGCAAATAATTAACCTGTTAAGTCTTGTTGACACTGTTGTACACGGAAAGCTTCGTTAGGGAGACAGACATAAAAAATTCACATAAATCTCGCATCAGATTAAGAATCAACATAAATCTGATATGTCAAAGTCACCTTTACATCATTTATTGTTATTGGTTTCGCAAAAACATTTTTGTGCATGTCTTGCGAACGTGAAAACAGTGGAAAATTAAAATTAATTCTGAACTGTCTTTTAATTAGAGGGAATGTACTAATTATTACGAAATCAAGAACTCTAGACAAAATTAGTAATGTTAGTAATACATAATTCTACCAGTGAAATATTTACTAGAGGACAGAAAAAAAAAAAACTGAGTTGAAATATATATTTTACAGAGCATTTATATATCAATGCATCAATAGTTACATACACGGCAGAAACATGGAGTAGGAGTGGTACAAAATTCAGGCGGCAGAATTTTTTACTTTTTATTTATGGCCTTTAGGTATCTAAGGCTAAGGTCGGGACAAGGGAGGGAAAAGGATACGGGATGGTGTCGGCCAGGGCGTATGTTGCATTTGTCTGGTGTGACCGAGGAAAAATCCTGAAAAAACTTTCAGGATGGCCGGCCGCTGAATCGAACCCACGAGCTGCCGAATGATACGCCAATTCTCAATCACCGAGATATGGCGGCTAGGTTCAAGCGGGAGAGATTAAATTCTTAAGGAATGAGACAGAGTAAGAAGCGAAGAAATAAGAGAAGTTTTGGGAGAACGAAGCTTAAGAGAAAACAGAAAAGGACAGATGGAAAATGGTAAAAGATACGATAGTGAAGTAAATGGAGGAATATAGCTTGCAAGGAAGTAGGAAGTTCGGATAAGATAAAATGAAGTGTATGGGCGGTAATAGCACTATGGCTTACGCCCGTCCCGAAGGAAGTTCGGAAAAACACAGTATAGCTATATCGGACTAGAACTCAGATTTAAAATAAATGATTCACATATACTTTACCATCAACAGTGTTGCCTAGGGTGACCAGATATTCTCTTTTTCATCCGAAAATATCTGGAATTATACTCTTTTCCTTATCTTTATAAGTTCTAAAGTATTTTGTAATTCAATGTCTTGCAAATTTCTGAATTCCGAATACATTATATTACAAGGAATGTAGTTAACATTACAAGATCATCTAATGTAATGAGAGAAAAAGTGCAGGTACAGGACTTTCAGATACATTTTTGACTGCAAAGCTAAAATTAAAATGTCAATATTATCAGATCGATCGAGTTGCTGCGGCGATTTATCAATTTTTGTTGTGATCTTTGTAGAATCTTTTCAAAGAACCTGACTAGTTTATGACGAAGGTTAGAAGAACGTAAATAAATGAAAACAGCAGCTTACAATTATCGAATCAATAAGGGAAGTCGAAACCGCTTCCGACTGAAATATTTATGAAAAAAATTGAAAGGGAAGATATAGCAAAAGCTGAGTTTTCTGTTCTGCATTTTGAACTTCTGACGAGGTACAGACAGAAAATAATAACTTTTTTATTTCTGTCTGCTTTTGAATTATCTAAGACCTCATAGGATCAGACCGCAATTAGGTAGGTAAAGGCTGGGAAAGATATTAGTTCGGACCTTATTTAAGGTACCATCCCGATATTCGCCTGGTGAAACTTAGGGAAACAATGGAAAACCTCACTCGGAATGGTCGGCCGCTGGATTTAGACCCGCGTACCTACCCACCGTCGACCCGAAGCCCTCGACTTTAATTCCTGGTCCATGAAGGTTGGGGTTTTGCCTGCGCGCCTGTATATCGTATTATTTATTCTCTCTTTTGTCAACAAATTTTTGGTCATCCTAGTGTTGCCACATTATGCAAGTTTACAGACTTAGGACTTGGCCATCGGTCATTTTCCATGTATCTGAGTGTACGTAACTAGATCCGATGGAAAGCTGGAAAAGACGAAGCTAAGAATACGAACCGTAACACTACTACTAACCTGACACTATAGTTACTGGTCCATTGATGTTGGTCAGCTTTTGTCGAACAAAATTTCTCACCAAACATTGCATTAATGTTGTTTTTCCAACTTTAGGAGGTCCAACCACAGCAACGACAACCGGAGGTGGTTCCAAAGGTGTTCGATCAATCAATGGAATATGCTGCTTCTTGGTAGTAATGTCCTGTTTCCTAGAAAGAAAAAATCGTAATATTTATATACATATATAAAAAATTTGTTAATCTCACGATCAATTCTTTTCAAACTTGACAATATGAAATCCAATTTCGATAAATTGAATGAGGTCCTTTGCAATATCGAAAGGATCCCTATAATACCTGTATGAGCTCGTTCATCCGTTCCCGTTAGTACAAACCAAATGTTTTTATCAGGACTTAAAAAGTCCGTAACAAACTCTCTTGCACCTCCGAATATACCACTACATTGATCACGCTGCTTAAATATTTCTTTATTCATTATTTTTATTCTTTCCATGGAAAAATACATAAAAAAACACTTGCTGTGAACTGGACTCGACCTGGATCTCCCAGTTGCCGATCGAATATTCCAGCCACTAAACCAATATTTCTCAAACGGGGGCACAAGTACAATAAAAGGGAGCCATGAAAATTTAAATACTTATATAAAAAAAAATTCAAAGATGTGAATACAGAGTGTGTACTAAATGTTAATTTTCAAATTCCATGCTTTTTCCAGATCTATTCGTAGCTTTTTCCAGTCACTAATTTTGAACATTTTTCTTCTTGCGTGCGAACAAACAAACAATTACAAGAAGCAACCAAGTACATACTATTTCTTTGATTCACTATAAAACACGAAAAAAATATATACCGATGCAATGCACATTTTCGAGAGATTTCAAACAAAATTAAGTAGATATCCCCCTACCGGAAGACTGCTTGAGAAAACTGTGCAGTAACTAACAAAAACAATATCTTACGACCACCTAAACATACATACGTCTTAAACCTTTTTTAGTAAACTACCAAAAGACAAATTAGGTCACATCCATCAGGTCCAAAATTTACGATAAACATGTACCTTTCTATATGTTTAGTTGAAACTTGTTAGCAAAATTTTAGTGCAACTAACCAATATTCTTTTTTTAAAAAAAAATAAAGAGTTTAAAATCAGGAATTGATGTGCATGTAAAAACCCAACTTCGAAACACATTTTAATGTACATGATTACATATTAATGTACATAATTACATTTTACTGCACTTTTTTTTTAGAATGCCCAGTTATTTTGTTTATATCAATACATCAAGTTGGCATTTATACATGAAACTCCTACTGTTAATGGAAAGAACGTGCACGAATGTGCATTTGTCTTCAAATTTCTTTCAATCTTTGTTGTTTTCGTTCGGCCTGAGTCAGAACTTCCGTAAATCCTTAATGGACGTTTTTGTTTTCTATGGTAATCTTGAACTGAATATTACGCAAATAGAAACTTTGAATATCGATTTCTTTTTTCAAAAATTGTTTTATATTCAGTAAATCGTTAACATATCAAGAAAACGTGTTTGCAGTTGAAATTTATTTACTATGCAAATATTTGTGTTTAATACATGCATGGTAGAAAAGAATAACATCCTTTAAAACCCCTAAAATGATGTTTCTTAAATCCAAAAAACCCGGGTCCTAATTATTATTATTAAACTAGCTTATTTGTGTTACTAACCGACATATTAAGAACACAAAAATTATAATTACTGTTCAGTGTTCACTGCGTATCTTTTTAACATCTTCGTTACTCTGCCACAGACGGGCGTGACATTAGCTTTTCGCGCCATTAGTCGGAGACAGACATCGTATCTAAAATGATTTTGCTAAACCAAATATGGTTGGACAACAGACTAAAATTTTGTGGTTCTAGGTCGTATGGTGACGTCACAATGAGGCCCAACCATGGCATATTTTGAATTTTGCAAATTTCAAACTTCAAAAGATTCACCCCCAAAATAAGCTACTTCAACCAATGCTTTTTCGAACTCGAGGACGTTGTATAGATCGATAAGAAACACATATTGCATAAATGATCACTTCCCAAGAGGGGTCTAGTTAGGGATAAATAGGACGAAAAGGGATTTGGGGGGGGGGGGGGGGTGAAATGTTCCTTTCCTTATCAATTTTTGGTAAGTATAAAAGAACAAAGAAAATCAGCAATATTTAAAGTTCGTCCGAAGACGATTCGTAACTTTTTTTTATCATTATAAAGGACAGAGGGCGCACGAATATAATGTAACGCAAAGAGGGCTGCTCCATCAAAAAAATTTGAGGAACTCCATCAAACTACTACAGTATGGCCAACTTTCTGTGTATGTGGAGCAACTTTTTGTGCTGTTTTTTTTTTCAACTATTATCATACACAAGGTCGTTGTTCAAAGGTAATAATAATATATCTAATTGTTTCCTACTACACGATTTGCAGAAGGATTCCTCAATCAAACTTTCTGAATGCACTGAAGAGCCTTGATTTAGCCACCAGCAATGAGTAATAAATTCAACGAAGGCGTAATCAATGCTCCATATACCCAAAAAAGTTTGGTCGTGCCGTTAAATTCTAGTGGTTAGAATACCCTGGTTCAATTTTTTAAATCTAATTTTTAAGACCTTTAGGCAAGTTGGCTCAGGCCGAATGGATGATTGGGGGAATGAAGAAAGTGGGAGGAAATAAAAGAACCCCGAGAAAACCCACACACATGGTGTTTGTCCATCACAAAGCCCACATAACATGAACAGAGTTTGAACCGACGAACCCAGGCGCTAGAGTTGAGCGCTCTAGCCACTGATCCACCGCGGCCCCTAAATCCGGGTTCAAACCCTGAGAACGGCAATGACCATTTTATTTCTGTGTATTCCTCAACTGTAACCATATATACGATATCTTAGTGAAAAAGGGAACAATTACTAACAATAATACTTAAAAAAATAAAATGAAATGACCACCCTTCACATGAAAATAATCCGTGTAAAAACAGTTATCTGTGATTTTGTTGATAATGCGTCCCAGATTAATTGAATTTATATTTATGTCCTAAACAAGCCGGTGAGCTTCCAAGAACGCCCGGTCTAAAGCTTTTGATCATGTGCTTGAATCACACCGTTCAGTGGACCCAGGCGGGAATTGAACTCGTGAGCATGCGCACAAAAAGCGAGCGCGCTAACCTTTCAACTACCCCCGAAGTCGTTACCAGTTGGAAAGTATTGATGTGAAATTTGAAGAAAGAAAAAAAAAAAAAAACACTACATATGAGTGCATCCATGGTGAGGTAGCGCTATTGTATTTAGTCAGAATCTGAAATTCGTAATAGTTTATACTACGCCGCGGTGGCTCAGTGGTAGAGCGCTCACCTGTAGTTCGTGGTGTCCTCAGTTAGATTCCGGTTCTAGCCATGTGGGACAAACTGTGTGCGTGGGTTTTCTCGGGAAGTTTCCGTTTCTTCCCACTTAGTATTTACCAATTTTTCCATCATCATCTATCCGGGCTAAGCCAAAGTTGCCTAAAGACCTTAAATTATATTCAAATTAAGTCCGTACTAGTTTATATGGACACATTTACTCGTTTTCGTTTTTCCATCGTTCTTTCCACTACTACTGTTTTAATTTTCATTGTATCTTCGAAATCGATACGGATTCAATAACCCCAGGCTACATTTAGACACGGTGAAAGCAAAGTACGTTTTAAATATTAGCAAAAAATAACAACAGAAACCGCAGATGTAAGTTTTAGACTTTTTCCTTATTACTTTTTGAGTCCATCAGCAATCTAACACAAAAACTAAATAATGATGACAAAAATCAGATCTCGGTCACATTGCCACCTCGTCCCATTCATGCTGGATTGTGAACCATATGAAAAAATGCTCTTTCTTCCATTTGCGCCCATGGAATTAAAATTATAAGATATAAAAGAGCTTCAACGCGTGTTTTTGTTTATGTAGTGTTTCAACAGATATTTATTAATGTCGGATTCAAATCCCGGCCAGGACACTGGAGATTTTTCTCTCAGTGTTCCCATACCTGGCGCTCTGAGGTGCACTCAGCCTTCTATCAAATTGAGTACTAGAGCGTCCTTGGTATTCCTGAGCGCCTTGGGAAGGTAAAGGCTGTCGAGCGTTGGACTGACCACCCCACCTCACTTCGTACCGTAGGTCAAGAAAATGTGGAGCGCTACCTCCACATCCCCCATGCACCGTTCACGGCGCGTGCGTATCGCACAGGGATAGCTTTACGTACTTTTATCTCAATTATATTTCAATATTCTGACTACCTTCTTTTTGCACGTTTTATATACCGTGTAGGCTACATCACAACTGACGATGTACTGTTTATAGAATGGAATACTAATTACACATGGTTGTGTCCTTAAGCGTTTTGTAATTACCTTCTAAACCTCCTCTCCGCTTTAACTGCCGAGTGGAATGCGAATGCTTTAGGATTCCTCTGCTTTGCAGTAAGTTCCTGAACATGTTGACTCTTGGCCTTTTTCTTTTCGGCCTTTCGACCTGCAAATGAACAAAAGTAATATCGAATCACAATATAATAATAATAATAATGACAACAGAACTTAAGTGTAGAGAACAGTCAACATTCGATTATCTACCTCTCTCTCTCTTGCCTAAATAAATATCTCTTACCTTTTGAATTCCCCTGGGATTAATTATAAAGGAACCGCAAGGTTTAGGAATAAATAAAAAGGTCCATGCTGTGGAGAAGAAACGCTACAATCACTTTGGCTCTATTTTGTGTCTTCTGGAATTAATGCCTTTGAAAAAAAAAAACATTTTTTTTTACTGAGCAAACTTATGTTCAAATTTAATTTTAATTGTTTTGTAAAAAATAAAGAAGCTTTCAAATGTTGTCCCTTCTGGTTTATTTGTAGCCTTATGTATAACACGTGACTTAGCAGGGTTGTGACATGTTTCTACATTTTATTTTTCTCCTATTTCCTTATTTTACAATTTATTTATTTCATCCTTTGTTCTTTAGAATGGATTGGAAGCGACTACGAAATCAAGAAGGATGGTTTCAATTCAACAAAAGTGACATCATCTACAATGTGCAAAGTAAGTGGGAAAAGGGTGATGATAGGTCAAGTTAAATCACAATAATAAGGGCAAATCTACAAATGGCAAACAGTATATACCTATATTCATGTTGACCGTAGACGTGAATGATCAATACCGGTTATTTAATTTCTCACTCCCCTTTCAACGTGGAAGTAGCGAAATAGTCTTACGTACTTTTTCGCTCTTGCACGCTTATTTCACACTTCAATGACCCAAAACTTTGCTTTTAAATACGTATACACGTTAGATTTCTGCTGTAACTTTTAGAACTTGTGGCTGCCACGAAAAACACAATACCAGTCTTGCGTTATGAAAATTTTGGGGTAAATTATACTTGATCTACCCTACAAATTTACAAGAGAAATTTAATATTTCCAACGTGTAGAAGAGTTGAAACGCAAAATATAATGAAGTTATGAGCAACGGAAGTGTGAAATAAAAGTGGAAGAGCAGAAAGTCCGAGGGTCTATTTACATACATCTGCGCTCAGGTAAAGCACATGACGTGAGTGTTAAAATGATGGGCATCGCGCATGATAAAATAACTACTGTCATCTTCTAAACAGTTTTCGGCGGCTCACGTGATAGCGTGTATGACTACGAATCGGGCCGGGTTTAAATCCCACATAGGACATTGGAGACTTTTCTTAGTGTTCTCATGCCAGGCGCTCTGAGGTACACTCCGCCATGCCCCAGCTGAGATTCGAACCCAGGGCTATCTAGTCGCTAGATTAGCGCCCTAAACCACTCGACTCACTCTATCAAATTGAGAGTTGTAATTCCGTATCGGAGGGGCAGCCTAATCAAAGCTAACCTAACTAAGAAAATAATGAAAAAAAAAAAAAGCATTTAAAAATCTTATAAATTTATGTTGGTTCCCTGATGCGGAATTTTATCCAAATTGAGTAATGGAGTGCCCTTGGTATTCCTGGGTACCTTGAGAAGTAAAGGCGATCGAGCGTGAAACTTACAACCCCACACGTTAAGTGCTATTTCCACATCCCCCGTTCACGGCGCGTGCGCAGCGCACATGAGATACTTTTATAATGTAACTAACTTCTCTAACATCACAAATGCAGAATGTATGTGCACTGGATGTACGAGTAACCGGTCTCGTACTCAGTATCCAACCATGTAAACAAATTACTGGTTCAATTTATTTATGGCAGACAAAAAATATTACACGAGAAAAGGAATAATTTCAAGATGTTTGCAAGTGTGTGCACTGTAATTTAAGATACTGTTATAGTCGGAAAGTTGTGACAAGAGAAAAACCAATAATGAGGTGGAACTACTTAGCTTCTTTCGCGATGGCGGCAGCGTGGTGGAAGCTGACATCATGTACGTGGTTTGAATCGAGACATAATGAAAAAAAGAAACTAACCTAACCCATGTTACGAAATATATTAATAATATTAGCCGCCATACTTATATGTTGATTTAATTGAGTGCGTATTTGACACCACGGCATTACTGTTGCAGACGGTTCTACCAAATATAACCTCATTTTTCAGCATTTCCGATGATAGTTTAGGTTAGGTTAACATCACCTGTAAATTTTCCAATTGGTAGAAGTCTGCTACAGTAAAACCGCCGCCAGCAGTATTAATCCGCAGCAGCCATGTTTATGTGATCAAGTCGAGTGTGTATTTATCGAAATAATGACACACAGGTTTTCGTACCGTTTCTTGGATTGCTGGCCGTCGTTACGTGTATCCATGATAATTACTGACAAGGTAATGAGTGGAATATAACATACATGCCGCTCAGTAGGTTGGCGGAAGGTGCGGGCCATAAAGTAAAGTTTATCCATTGTGCAATATGCCTTGCACTAAATTTTCTTTATATGCGCAACATATCACATACAATATATTGCTTACCAGAATGTCGTTCTCGGTGTTGTTTCTTTTGCTCCACAAAATTATCTGTTTCACCTGGCATTATGCTTGTTACCTCCCTTTCACTTGCAACAGTACTTTGCGTACAAATTATGCATATTTATACTGCAGACGCTTATATAACGTGCTGATACGAAACTGGAGATAAAAACGAATTCAGAATTTCTGTCCACGTTGGTATCGCATGGGCTATCGAGAACATGTTTTTTAAATAATGTTCATTTGCACTTCGTATTACGTGTTCAACGGAACAGTACAACCATACACAGAAACTTAACAACAGACAGTCTTAACCCACTATAAACATTACGGGACTCTTTTCATGAATAAATTACTATTACGGACTCCATTCCAAACAAACAATTACGGATAAACTAAAATCAAGTCGTCACACGTGTTATTCCGAGCACCATAGAAAACGAAAACACATTTACGAAGTACGGCATGGGCATACGCACTGCGAAGCTACAATGTTTCACTTTCAAAGAATTGTGGGAGAAAATCTTGCTATGGCTGTCGACTGCAGTAAATAACACGCGCCATTTTGTGCCAATATTGTAAGTATTTTTATGATTCGTAATTATACTATACGATTAATTGACTGCTTGAGATTTCTATGAGTAGCCAATAGAAATTCGTGTTACAAAGAGAATATGTACTCAAACATGTATTTCAATTGACCATTCAGACGAATCGCAAGCAAGCACGCAGGGAGCTCCTGTATGAAAAACTGGCCTAGTGCAAGGGGTATGCGAGCCGATTTGCTGGGGCTCCATACAGGATGTGGTTAAAAGATCTTAGCCGCATTACACATCACACAAACTTTGTTCTAAAATTAACTTCTTAGGTTAACGTTCATTAGTTCCTTCCCGCTCAGGCAGGCCCGTAGCCAGAACTAGATTTAAGGACGGGAAAACAATTTTACAGGATGGGTAACAGCTATATGTTTACTCAGTTCAAGGAAATACTCTTTATTTCAGAAATGGAATACACAAATTTCTTTTTAAGTATAAAGTAAGAAACCATAAAGTAAAAATTAAATACATTTTAGTTAAGTATTTCCCATCAAGGACACTGGAGACTTTTCTCTCAGTGTTCCCATGCCTGGCGCTCTGAGGTGCACACAGCCTCCTGTCAAATTGAGTACCAGAGTGTCCTTGGTATTCCTGGGTGCCTTGGGAAGGTAAAGGCGGTCTAGCGTGGGACTGACCACCCCACCTCACTTCGTACCGCAGGCCAAGAAAATGTGGAGCGCTACCCCATGCACCGTTCACGGCGCGTGCGTATCGCACAGGGCTAGCTTTACCTTTTTTTCTCCCTTCAACATCATTATCTATTTCTCTTCCAATTAGTGGTTGTCACTAACCAAGAGTGTCCAATCATATATTTGCAGAAATTTTCTCCATAATAAAATATTTCATACTTTTACATTTTGTTTCCTTCTTTCTGTTGCGAATATCGGACACTTATTCTTGTTCTTCTTTTCATCTGACATGATTTGTTGAGCACTCAGACTCATTTCTCATAGAACGAATTGTAGAACTCATATAACAATTATAATCACTTCAATTTCATATCTTAGACTAGATTTAGGAGTCTGCAAAATTGCATAAACTAAACACAGATGCTCTTAGTTTTTTGTTTTGTTTTCTTTTTTCACAAAACAAAACAGAAAACAAACTGTGAAGAAAGCATGACTGATTTTATTCTTACGCCCTTTGCAATGTCCTCTCCACCAAATATTTTATCCTTCATGAAATCTAGAACTCTGGGCTATGTTAAGAAACAGAACTTTTTAAAAAGAGAGAAAATGGAATTATTCACCATTTAGCCGAATCTGTCTCCTTCAAAATACTGGTCTCAAATGTACGCGCATCGCTCCCAAAGTTCCTTTCTGTTCCACAATGCCTGCTGGAATTTCAGTTTTGAAATGGTCGGAGGTCCCTAGTGGTTTCTCCTAGATTTCCTCTATGGTCTGAAGTATGCGACCTTTGAAGGTTGATGTCATCTTAGGGAAGAGGAAGAAGACGTCAGGTGCAAAATCAGGGGAGTAGGCAGATTTTATACGATAGATGTCTGGTGCTTTGCCGGAAAACTCCCGAACACCAAGTGAGAAATCGGAACGTGCATTATTGTGATGAACAATCCTGGTCTTCTTCTTCTACATCTCTGACCTTTGTGCCGCAGCTTTTCTCATAATCATTGCATCACGTTAATGTAAAATGCTACATTCATTGTGGAACCACGCTGCACAAACTCCCCTCCCAGTCAGAGAAGACAATTAATATAACTTGAATATGAGACTTACTCATTAATGCTTTTTTAGAAAGTGTTGAAGATTGTCCGATGCACTGTAATGATTGAACCTTCGTTTAAAAATTGTACCCCCTACAGCCACGTTTCATCACCACTTATCACATGCTTTAGGAAATTTGAGTCAACATTCGCTTGCATTCACAGGCCCTGACATGGTCCTGTTTTTCTCCGGTTGTTTACAGACGAGAAGTAAACTTATCGGTAACACGTCGCATCTGCAGTTTTACAGTCAAAATGGTAACAGGCGATTGTGCTGATATTTAGTTCAATAGCAACTTTACGTACAGTGAGGCAATGGTTTCCACGGATGACTTCCGACATCCTTTCCACGTGATCGATGTCTCTAGATTTGGACGGCAGTCAGGATTTTACGTCGTCCTCAGTAGAGGATCGAACCGATTTAAAATATATGCACCATTTGTAATGTTAAGTTCGACAAACATTCTTCACCATAGGCTAATGCAATAAATCGAAAGCCTTAGTGAAAGTTTTATGCAGTTTGATACAGAATTTAACACATACTCGCTCTCCATCTCCTTCATGATCGGGTAAGTGGCAATTGTCACGGGCACTCAACGTGCTCTATTGCATTACAGAGGTTAGCACCAGATCTGAAAATTAGGTCAGTTAATGGTAATAGAAGTTTGGTTTCTTTTTGAACAGCCTCTGGTATATTTGCGTGGTTTACATTTGTAATATGCATGTATCTAGACAATTGGTGCTCCGAAAGAGGAGCAATAGATATTCCTTAATATATAGCCTCAAGAAGTTATGTATCATGGCACACTATTTAAACTTAAATCTTTATAGGAAGTATTTCCAAAATTATCTTTATCAATACTACATGAAGGCAACAACTGAGTGTACATACCCGAGGTTTCTATGCAACCTTTACTGTACCTGTGCAGGTACACCTTTCTACACAACTCATTCTGTAAAATTTCGGTATAACGTTTCTCCTTGTTATTACGTCAAACAAGGACTCTTTTGCACAACCATACAAATTACTATAATCGCAACTTTTCCCATATTATTCCAATCTCAAGTTCCAACCTCTAAAACCGTAAACCATGGGGCATCACACTTTTTAAGTTATATGCAATACTTTCTCGAACAATTTCTGACATATAATCTTATTCTGTATTTCAGAAAGAAAAAAGAGCTATATATGTTGCGTTTCTTTCGCAATGACAGAACACACTCGGTAAACGTTATATATATTTTTAATGATACTCAAACACTGTCATTACCATATCCCTTTCAGCCTGTTCTCCATTGCCATAGTCCCAAACAAAAGCATTTACGGTTAAAAACTGAATAGCAGCTTCCACCATAAATTTTATGTAATATCAATGCTTTTCCAGTACATTTTCATGAGCCATAGTTGCGACAAATGGGAATGCAAATATCCGAATTTTCTCGTTCCACGATTTTATGATTTCAATATGGAAACTCGTCTCTTGAAAACTCACGACCATAGTCTGGAGCAATAGTTTTCGCGGACCGTCAAACTACAGGGACAAAGTTTCACGCATTGGTAAGATGCCAGTAAGTTACAAGTTTATTTGACTTTCAAAAGCTGCCAGGGCATCTTAAGATTTTAGTTGTTTTAAAAAATACATTTTTAAACTTTAATCTCATTTTTGAACTGTCGAAGTATGCAAAATCCATGTTAAATAATTACATGTATTAATGTAAACAGTACGCAATCGCATCCACGTAAGACATCAAGTCCATTACACGCGATTCCAGCCTGCTTCTCAGTGATTTGATATTTTGTTGAACTCGCCTATATTTAAGCTTTGTTTCCTTCGACTTCTTTCCTACCTCCAACATTAACATAGCAGCTTCATTTTCACTCTGTTCCTGTAGTAGAAGCTGCACGAATGCAAAAATATTGGAATGTTCTTTTGTTATCTTTCTGTTTAATTTAGAGTGCCACCCCTCGACATATTTAATTGTTCTTGCTTCAACATTGTCGTACCAAGACGCCATAGCTCAGTGGTAGAGCTTAGCATTCGGGTGGTCCTGGGTTCGATCCCAGCGGCCGACCGTCCTGACTGAGATTTTTTCCAGGTTTTTTCCTCAGTCATACCAGGCAAATGCTGGGATGCCACTTATAACATAGAACCTGGCCGACACCTTCCCTAATCCTTTTCTGTCCCCTATTCCGGTCTGAGCCTTAGATGCCTAAAGGCCATAAATAAAATTCAAATTCAACATTGTCGTAATGGTTCCATGTTTCTCTGGAAAAGAGAGAAACACTAATTACATAAAATAAATCAAAACTTGACAAAAGACATTCAGTAATGATCGGAGCTTTCACTAAGCTTAGTGTCAACAGTTGTTTGATTTTAGCATGTTAAATTTATAGTGTTTATAAGTTTTCAGTTTTGTAATCATTACTCACTAGTACAGGGTTGATTTCAGATCTCTGGTATGAACAGGTTAAGATTTTGTATTCACATATTGATCTGTAAAATGAATGGCTATGGAATGAGAATAATCATTACCGTGCCGTATGGAACGAGACTACTGGAAATTTTGTTGTGAAATGACTTGATATTAGACCGAAGTAAGTTTGTTATTGTGTTCGTTTCAGTTGCAATGTCAAACTGTTTTCTTGCAACTGAGTCAATCAATTCTCCATTTCTCTGCAGCTATTTAGAAAGTCACATTAATCTTTACAAAAGTTCATGTGAATAATACAGCTACTAACATCTGTATCCTAGTCATTTTTCCGGGAGGAAGAAGTAGAATAACATCCAAAATTATTACCAAACTTGAAGAAATAGTACTTCTTCTAACAGAACATGTTAGAATTACTAACAGCTTATTAGAACCATTAAAAGAAATAAAGGCTCCGATCTGCATAAAAACACGCTAGGAGGCGTGCAGTTCGGAGCTGCATTTCTCTAAAAAAATCTGTCCCTGCATAAAATTCCCTGTCTCGAAAGATTAGGCAGAATTCCCGTTCTGCGTAAAGATAAGACCATTGCAAATATTTTCTACAAAGTGATGGAGGCCTTTAGTCAGAACGGGCATGAATCGCTTCTTTCGAACCAAAACTGTTCAAGTTCATGAAGTAACAAAATGGCGTAAGTCTTATGACAGAGTACTTTACCCATTTAAACATTTTTTTTAAAAAAACAGCATTGAAAACAAATTTTATGGTCTTGTTTCGGAAATTCTTTCAGTACTACTTGATTTATTGATTCACCTTTCGATTCAAAATAAAAAAATCTTGGTTGTTCCTACTTGTTGTTGGCGGCGTGGTGTAGATCTACTATGTAATTCAACGTGTCATGTTGGTTACTTCCAAAATTTTGCACTGTCCACGACTAGTTACTTCCTGTTCCAGTCGAGGCTTCCTGCTCATAAATAAACGTATATCCATGTAGGTACCCGTTCACATTCTCTCAGGTTCCATCTCATAAACTACACACGGCCCATGCCGACTAGGCTAGACGCAATGTCATCTAACAATGATGGTGAATCAGTGAATATAGAGGGATACGTATCGGTCTATGTCCAGAACATAATATTACCGTGGCTCAGGCGGTAGCGCGTCTGACAACGAATCAGGCGGCCCGGATTCATATTCCGGTCAATTTTGTCGCACTGTTCCCATGCTTGGTGCTCTGAGGTGCACTCAGCCTCCTATCAAATTGAGTACCAGCGTTTCCTTGGTACTTCTGAGCAACTTGGGAAGGTAATGGTCGAGCGTGGCTCAGTTCGTACCGTAGGTCGAGAATATGTGGAGCGCTACCTCCACATCCCCCATACGCCGTTCACGGCGCGTGCGTGTCGTACAGGGAATATATAGCTTTACCTTTTTTATCGCATAATTTACGGCAGTTCGCGACGCCGCACTGAAACGATAGTTGGCAACACTTGTTATATCGCGAACAGTGTGCGTAAATTATTACAAGAATTGTCATGATAATCATAAAACAAAAACGAGACTAGTTTCCAATTTGCTTTCCAGTGTGTTGACTGCAACGCAAACTTTATCTCCTCTTTAAATCCCAGAGTTGTTGTTAATGTAAATTAAATGTTATATGCCAGCAAGATGAAAGAACACACTAGTACGAGCAAAAATCATTCCAGAACGAACGCCGCCCGTACGAGCCCCACCTTGGCTACGACCCTGCACTCAGAGCGACAGTAATTTGTCACCAAATTGTGAACAAATAAGTGATGATGTCAGATGCCATAAATGTGTTTTAAAGATAAACATCAGATATAATTTGTCAATTGTAAATCTTTCCATAATTACAATAATTGCCATGAAAAAATGTTAAAGAAGTAAAAATAACATATTAACAGCGATTAACAATCTCCCAGCGGGGAAACAAGTACGTAGCATGTCCTGATATTAGGTAAGACAAATATTGTTTGATGTTTTATGCCGACAAGGGGAGTGAGGATGCAAGGTGTCCGAAGCAGGGATTCATGAGGTGCGCATACTATGATCAGCAACTTTATTTCAAATATTTTATAACTCGCGTGCATGTTCATCGTTATGATCTTTCACCTTGATTCACAGACATTTCTTCCCTTGAACTTGCTGATGAGGGAACATTTCAGCTTTTCATAGTCTACAGTTCCCTATGTTGTTAACGAATGAAACTGATTTGTTTCTTTTTTGCCATTGTAGGATAATACCTTTCAAAAACACTGCAACATGTCCTGAAGATTGTAGAACGTTGAAATATTTCCTCATCGGCAAGTTCAAAGAAAGTAATTTATATGAATCGTGGTTAAAGATTCATAGTGTTTCTTCGGGACTTCCATTTTCTGTACGTCCATTGGACGTTCATCACACGTCCAGTACACCAACATACATAAAATGGACGTACTAGTACATGATATGGATGTCCTGTGCTGTTAGGGATAGGGAAAAGAACAAATAACCCCTGTTTTTAAAAGAAAACACACACACAAAAAAAAATGGTCTCCCTTTCTTCAATTTATCAGTTTCTGTCACTGCTTTAGGCCTATACTGCTTTTCCTTCAACTATTAGAAACAATGGGGCCTTCCTTCATTGTTATGTGACAATTTTAACCAGAGATACATTCCTTCACAAAATGTCTGCGAGACCTCGACAGGCGTGCAACGTAAATCTCGGAGACGCCGTTCACGAGGTTGTGGGTTCGAATCCCGCCTGGCTTATTAATATTTGTGGATTATAAAAGCATTGCACAAATTTATTATGAGAAGAAGAAGTTAGTAGTTACTAAAATGGCCTTAAATATAATAAATATTTTACGTCAGCAAAACAAAAAACAACAACACATGTTTACGTCTGCAAAGTGTTCAAGATCTGCAATCCTGACGCCATTGACGATGACAGTTAATTTGTTTATTTCTGTTGTTTGTAGGACTATACCTTTTGAATATACTGTTACTTTTCTGGAAATGCGAGGGAAACTTGCGTGAAATCAAATTTATGATCATAGAGAAATGGAAACTGACCCATTTGAAGTTCAAATGCATCACTCACAGTGACGATTTCATTTCCTCCATGTTATTTCTCGGAAGAGAGTGGAAAGACTTGTCAAGAAATAAAAATAACAAAATAAAACATGTAAGACTAAGACAGTAACAGAGGGGGGAGGAAAATACAACTTTCTCGGTCGACCTTTGAGACCCTGACACCAGTCATGCACTTTAATAACATCTTAAGATCTCTTATTGCGCATGTAAGGGAGCACATGTAAAATGCATGCAGTTACGTGACAAACATACTGTTCATTATCTGAAGTCAAACTTGGAAAAAAAGAAGTAACAAACGTTTTATTTCCTTTCTCCATTTGTTAAGTGCTGTTGATTCTCTAATACTTACTTTTCTTTATCGTTAGGAACATAATTCTTAAAAGTTACTGAATATAACCTTCAAAACAAGCCATTAAATACTGTTGTAGTATGAAATAAGCCTTAGAAGTAAACTTGCGCAATGTTAAGAGAAAAATATGCTTGTGTTCTCTTTTTAGTACCAATGCCCAATATTGAGGATGCAGGATAAGTAAGTAATGCGACTAATATTTCAATCATCTCTCTGTTCAGACCTAGGCTCAAGGCCATCACGAAAGGGCGCTAAAAGATTTTCGCTTGGTAGAAAGTAAGTTACTAATAAAACACCATATTTTATTTTTAACTTTTACACTCTTTTATACAGGGTGGTAAGGTTACGGACCGACATACTTCG
>JAGDQP010022393.1:5302-15775 GCA_022664845.1 Lepisma saccharinum
CAAATTTCTATTGGTGATAAAAAAAAAAAAAAAAAAAAAAAAAAATGTTTTCAATGCAGTTTAAATACCATGACAATCCATCTACATCCCATGACTTCTCCACAAACTCGCCACGCAAACTCAAGTACTTGCCCTTATAGGGCCATCTTTTGCAGTCACTTATCAAAGAACGCTGCCGTCCTGGTACCATTTAATTCTTGTCTCACAGTATGAACTGGGCAGCAGAAACTCAAGTCTGCCTGTGATTATTTCATAGCCTTCAATACGTCCGGAAATTCTTGAAAATATTTTGAAATCTTGAAGCAAAACGTATCCCACAGAACTGAGTCGACTTTTTGCGATCTCGGTCACGATTGTTTGTCGTCGTTGTTCCACATCATCATACACATTTGTGCATCTATATGCATCGTTGATTTGCATTATACGTATGGTCATAAGTTCTGAGTTACGCACAATTCATGTATTGCCAGTGTCTAGCTCCATGACAGAGTCGCTCACTCACTGGACTGGACACAATGGTGGTTCACGAGGGACTCCGAAAGCTTAATCCATGGTACGACAAGTGCCTCTGCGTGGCGTAGGTAAGCATGTCATTTCTGTATTTAATATTGCATTTCTTGAAACCAGCGAATCGCTTTTGTTTCCGAATAGCCCTCGTAATATTAATCTTCATTTGGCAATACTAAAACATATCAACCAAGTTTACCATTGTGATAACAGCTGGAGTCTATTCGATCTTCTCAGTTGCGATTTTTAGACAGGAAACTACCAACTACGTAGAAACATAAGACATGTACAACAAATCTGTATTTATACTTTTGTCTTTATAAGCTCTCTTAGACGATACGAACATTACAACGATTCCTGTGTCCTTGTATGTAACATGTTTTTGTCCGTACATTTTACATTTTAACATAGGTTCGATCATTTCATATTGTTTGACGTGAAACATTGAATTTAAATATAGAGAACTCCAATTTGACACTAATTGCTTGCTAGTAAACACTTTAGCTAATTAGAGCTGCTCGAGTTTCCATTGCGTTTGCTGCTAAGCGTTATTTTTTGATGATCATAAAGTACCTTTCTATAGGTAAAGTTTTCTGTGAAATGGTTATTAGTTATTCCAAAACAAATCAAAATGACCTACTTTTCAGGTTGTTTTGCAGTACCCTGAAAATTATCTTTGATTTAGAATATTTATTAGGAAATTCTAAATATCCAAATATTAAGTCAAAACAGAGATGATACAGATTTCCATTTTAAATTAAAGGCTATCGATGTACCTGGAGGTTTTTGTTTTATACATATTATTTTGTTATATTTGATCTGCTAATCTTATTGTTAGTATCATTATTTAATGTAGGATAATAGAGAGAAAATTCTACTCTGTAATAGAATTAGAAGTCTGTCACATAACAATTTTTTTTATTTCGCCATCTTCGTTCTGCATTGTATCTGAGGGAACTACATGGAAAATCTCACAAATTATGACCTACAGATCAGTTTTGAGTGAGTTATATTACTCCACCTTATATCAGAAATCCTTAATCTTGTGATAACAATCCCAAAGCATTTGATCTTACCAGATTCAATTATAGGCAATGTTGGTGTGCTGTGATAGTTTATCTAATAATTTTGATCCAAATTCTGACAAAGTTAACGCCATTATGTTTGCAATAAATGTTACTTGATATGTTACTGAATATTAATTTATTCTTGAGAAACTTCACTGACCGTGATAAAAAAAAACTTCAGAAACATTCCTCAAAAAGCCATGAAACTTAGCTACCTGAAAATTTCCTGGCCAAAAGCCAGGCAACTTTATTAATAAAAAATCATACGTAATTCAGTGTTCAGGGATAATTGGTGTAAATAGAAAAAGGAATCTTCAGGCGGTACTCGAACACGGATTGCTCAGTCTAGCATCTTACCGACTAGACCAAGAAGACAAGCTAAGTTAACCACAGAAGAAAAGAATGGGGGGGGGGGGGGCAGAAATGCGTTATCCGAAAATATAAAGTAAGTTACTCCCACTGTTTACATCATGATTCAATCACTTATAGATTTATCAATTGGGTACTGAAATGCCTATTGATTAAGATATTTCTGGGGGGAAAGCGATCATCATGGCGGCAGCAAACATTTGCCCAGCATTTGGTTACGATAAGAACCCGTTTTCTGTTTCTGCGTATCTGGGCAAATAACACTGGAACTAAAAACTGAGAACTTCCACTAACGTAAGATAAATGTATTGGTGCTTTACCAGAATTACTGCCGATAACTGAAAATCATGGCACTTTAAAAAAGAACAAAACAAAACAGTATGGGATATGCTAATGATCTTTCCAAAAATGTTTAACAATGTAACTATACTATAGATTTCAATGTTTAAGTTTTTTAAAATAAATTTTAATATTATTTATTGCAGAAAATTATAAGGGGCAGTCAAATAAAAACCGAACACCCGCCATAAAACACATTCATCTTAAAATTGGCAACACTGTTGTAACATATCGATACTCCCATATGTAGGGTAGGAGAAATGCATAGTGTAAAAGCACAGGTTCACACAGTTGTTTCGTTATTGCTCTGGAGGTGAGCGTAGTGAAAGTAGTGTTTGTCCAGCATTGGAAATGGAGGCAAGCAAAGAAGAGCAGGGACATGTAGTTCGTGTCTTGGTGGCCGAGGGTCCTGGAACACGCAAAATTCATCGTCGCATGTCTGCTGTGTATGACGAACACTGCATTTCCCTGACAAGTGTGCACGAATGGCAGAAGAGATTCCGCGAAATATGCAAATCACTACAAGACCATTCGCGCCCGGGACAAGCCCATCTAGCCATTATGCCTGATGTGATTGTTTGGATTGATGGTCTGATCCGGGAAAACCGACGAATCACAGAGGAAGAAATTCGTGTTCAGGTTACAATTTTCCGTGGCTCCGTGGATGCCATTATCAAAGATCACCTGTAGTTCCGAAAAATTTGCGTGCAGTGGGTTGCGCATCAACTGATGGAGAGACAAAACATTGACCGAATGACTGCATGTATGAGTCATCTGCAGCGGTACCACGAGGAAGAGTATGCGTTTCTGTCACGACCTGAAGAAAGACATTCGTTGACGTCGGTTTCAGTCGGACGAGGAAGTGCAAGAGTGGGTGAGGTTGTGGATCTGTCAGGGACCTATCTCTTTCTACAAGACTGGAATTGATCGTCTCGTCTCCCAGTAAGATAAATGTATTAACAATTCTGGCAATTACTTAAAAAAAAAATCATTGTCACGTTGTAGCGGGTGTTCGGTTTTCATTTGACTGCCACTCATATAATTGAAGACCTGAATTGCAAAACATCCCAAGTCCACTTTTTTTTCGTATTTGCATTTTTTCTGTTCAGCGGTATCTATGTTCCAACGGCTATCTATGCACTTACGTAAATATTACATTCTAATCCCACATCAGAAACCCCTTTTTTAATACAAAATAATTTCCACTGAATAGGATAACATACGAAGACCTTGGGACGTTTTTCGTTCCTCCTGTTAAATATAATCCGGTTGACTTGGGTTGATTTGCAGCTCAGGTCTTCAATTGCTGTTCACTACCTTGATTAATGCTATTGCCTTCTACCTTCTTCGTTGATGCTTATGCTAGAATTTCGAACGGAAAATTACAGAGATGTCTGAATCTCTCGGTAAAGATATATTTATTTTTTGAACGGAAAGTAGTATTTTTACAATTCTAAATATCGCAACGGCTATTCAGCCAAATAGACTTCATCTTGTCATAAATATAACCTTTTCAAAAAACAGTTTCGTCTTTTCCGTACTAGGAATTGTCCCATTCCTTGCTCAGTCTTGTCAGATGGCTGATCTGGCTGTGTATTGAGTACAGAAGGAAGATGTTTTCTTTAACTTATTCACAGAAAGAATTGTGCATTTAATATAAATAAGATGCAACTAGAAGTGTTATATATTTGTCAGATATAGCCTAGACACCGACGTAAACGTCATATTATGCAGGCATTAACATACAAAAGTAATAATGTTAGCATAACTACAACAAAAACAAAAGCTATAGAGGGATGACAAATTATTTACCATACGAGAACTTAGTTCAAGAGAACTATTTTTACAGCGTTTCAGCAGTGTACTATTTTGAAAGTGATAAAGAATGATAAGTAGTAGTGTGTCCACTTAAAAATGATTTCTACTTTATTTATAATCTTGGTGTTCTAAATAAAAGTCTAGATTAATCCAATTATTCGATTTTGATCCGCATGACTGAGACAGGGATAAGGAGATTGTTCGAATGAAAATTATCATTCATTCTATTGCAAAGAAATCTCATATGAGGATTGAAAACAATTTTGGGTATTCTTTGGGGGAAGGTTAGCGAAAGAAGTCCATCACTTTTATTGATACGGACAAAGAAATTCATGATTTCACACTCTACTGATGTTCCTTTCGATTGTAGCGAACGATACTGAAGAAGCATTTTCACTAGTTGGTAAAATTTAGCACTGGAATCATGTTTGTAGTTCCTTAAAAGTTCGTAAATATTGACTTTCAAATAAAGTATTTCTTGGCTTATTTTCTTTAATGTAGAGAAAAATTGTCCCTCGTAGTAGTTGCCAATTCAATACAACCAATAAGCACGAACACACTTGAAGATTTCTCAGGAGATTTAATTATTTAGATACTAATTTCCTTTATACAGTGACCCTTGAAAACATGTTGAAATTCACACAAATATTGTAGATAGGGTAACTGGGAGACGACTCTGGCTCGCGGAATTTCCACCCACCGTGTCAGAGCATCAGCCCAGGAACTGTTAAATCTAAATTCGGCTACCGTTCACTGCACCGACCAATCTTTCTGCGCATCTTATGCATGTATATATTTTAAAACTTGTTTCGAAATGGAATTATCTAACATTCACAATTAAAATTTCAGTGTGTAATCGAAACGAAACAATCACTGAATATTTACGATGTATGTCATTATCAAAGCTCTTTTACGTAACCCAGTATTCTTTTGTATAATGTTTATGGATCGGCACGAGGGAGAAACGGCTGTTGCTGTCCTGTTACCCGTAGTTTTGACTGAGATCTAACGAGGTTTTCCTATATTTTATTAACCAGATGGTGGCAAAGCTACAAGCCATTACCCACTTACGTCGTCTTCTTCGCAGAAGAGTAAAGATGTTATGGAATCATTTTCTTAAATGATGTAAGCTAACTAACTCTATCGCTTATGGAACTTGTAAGTTCATTGTCGTAGTAACAACCGGTTGCCTCTCGATTATATGCTTGGCAAGGTCAAACCGATACAACTGCTTTCCAAAGATCTGCAATAATATTGTCTTCCAAATGACATCTCGAACTTCCAGACATCCTCTCCGTTACGACTTCCCAAAGACGATGGAATATAATCTTCCAAGATGACCTGCGCATTTCTTAACCGTCGTTATTTCATTTATATAATACGAGATGAATCGTACAGCCTGCAGAATTCTACATTATGCAATCTCCTCAAATCTTCGATAATCTCGTCCCGTTTCATCCCGTATATCTTTCTCAAAATCTTATTTTCAAACACAAATAATTTATGTACATATCCTAGGGTTGTACTCTAACTTTAGTATCCAAAAAGTATAACCGGCAAAAGAACTGTTCTGTATTGTCTCAATTTTAACTGTCTTTGTATTAATCATCTTGATATTTAAAGCATCTGGACTGAATAGGAACATGCGTTTCTGAATACGAAGCGATGCTCTTCTTTGTGACCTCGTTTATACTTGTTACATATGCTCCGAAATATTTAAACTTGTTTATCTTCCTCAGTCTCTTTAGATTATAAAAAGATGAAAAAGAAATACATTTCAGTTTCATTTTTTAATTTTTTTTTTTATTATTTTAATGGAAATCAAGATATCTACAGCATTGAACATTGCCATATTTTAAAACTTTTTCGTCATATTATATCCTCACGTTTAAATTTTTAATGGACTTTAGGCAACTTTGGCTCCAGCCGGCATAAAGTAAAGTAAGGATATTGAAAGATTTTCAGAGACTATTTTGGATTTGCCTGGTGTGACTGAAGAAAAACCATGGAAAATCCTCAGTCAGGGGTCTCTGGGATTGTTTTAAGGACCTTTTTGTTTGGTAAGCCAAACGATAACTTTTCACGTAATTAAATGTTAGTGTTTCTGAATGTAAAGCACATTATAGTTTAGCCATTATCAACTCTTGTATTATTTATTTTTTTAGCTTCTGTTACAAAATACCACTAAAACAGAGTACGTACTATTTAATTATTTTCCAGCAAGGTTAGTAAATTCGAATATGTATACCAAGCTATAGAGCGAGAAACAATTTTCACATCAAATCTCCGGTGATTCTGAAAGTTCCGTACTAATGGGAACATCTTACCTGTACTTTATTTTAACTGTTGCTTAATATTTTGAGGTACGCCGAGATTTGAAAACATAAATGTGTTTTACGTATTGGTTACGTCAGATCACAACAACGTTGACTTGGCCGTTTCCATTAAAAATGAAAAAAAAACTTGGACTCGTTTGCTAATAAGCTGTTATATTTTTTGTTCTATTATTTTCGGAGAAATTAAGATAAAACTTTTCAAAATTTCTTGGAAACAGTGAACTCCCGGAAAGGAAGAGCTGCTGCAGAGCCCCAAACTTTAGCCGTAAATGAAACAGCTCAAGTGTATTTCAAATGTTGCAGAGATAAATCAATTATTTATCGTACAGGAATAAATTAGTTATGAGTTATGTTCACGTTAGTAGAGAATGACGTAAAGTTTTTTGGTGCATATTGAGGTTTGTAAGGGAGAAATCTTCACTTGAAACTGATGGGTATTGCTTTGCATGTTGCGAATTAATACAATTAAATATAAAACAACGTGTTTTTCTTACTTATTTGAACTATTCTCTGACTAAACTGAAGTACAAAAATGTCAGCTAATTCTCTCATAACATTAACAAAACAACAAATCAAATTTATTATTACAGACAGTGATATTTATTCCAAATTTGCAAATTTTCTTGAGAATTATTTTTTTAAATTACTTTTCATTTTGTTTACAACGAAAGTTAGTTTATTCTCTTTGTGCATCACGACATTTTGAAAAGCTTAATTTTTTTTTTATTTAATATGAAAATTTGAACCGAAAAATCTCCAAAATCCAGATGTCCAGGACGAAAATATTTGCAGCTACACTTGAGGCCTTACTTGTATAAAGTCCACACAATTTCGTTGATATCGAAAATATTGAGGACAACATAGTTATGATCTAACTTGGATCACACACACATGTAACATTTTTTTTTTTAATTATCACACTTTTGAGTACTTCCAAATATAAAGCAGTCGGCCATCGTTACAAAAATAAGTTAACCTTACTTAATAGTACGAAACGTTTAAAATACCTACCGATTTAGCATAATCCATATTCAATGCGTTAAATAAAATAATGGTAGGAACGAAATTCAGTGATAATTAACTGCATGTTATTTCACTGAAGCGGAGCAAGTTTTAGTTAATTCCTTGAATGGTATGCAACCATGGATTACTGAACGGTACTGCAGGTGGAATAACGTCAAGGTGAAGTACACGAATTGCCTCCAAGAACTCCCGAACTATTAGGCATGTTTTCACGAATATCTTCAATTTTGTTCCACTAATTTTACAATGTAATAATTGGAATGATATCTTTGGCTTAAGGCAGGCAGAAATCTGACTGACAACGTCTCTAGTCAAGTTTTCAGTTTGGGATATGGATGAGGAATGTAGCAACTAGGGATTTGAAATAAAAAAAATATAAATGTCTGTATTAGTTTAACCTTAGCGCTGCAAGTCGTCCAATATTAAGCTTTGCTATAACCGTAAGGAATGGAGTGTCATTTAGCAGCTTCATTAAAGATACCATTACGGCATTCGTCTGGAAGAACAGGTAATCCCTGGTGAAACATTAATTGGCATAATTGGTGTGAACAGGACCTGAACCTTACCGTCTGCTCAGTGGTTACCGAAGTCAGATTGTATCAATTGTTTATTAACATTTCATGTTCAATATATATTAACAAACTTTGATTTCTCATAGTGTCTTCTTATATATATCTCTTCGTGGATCTTATTTTAAAAACAAAACATTGATAATGTTTCTGTGTGGGTGTAAACAGATTTTTGTAGGTCGATGAGGTGAATTGGTAGAGCCTCAAA
This sequence comes from Lepisma saccharinum, assembly GCA_022664845.1. Classification (NCBI taxonomy): domain Eukaryota; kingdom Metazoa; phylum Arthropoda; class Insecta; order Zygentoma; family Lepismatidae; genus Lepisma; species Lepisma saccharinum. The sequence goes on from JAGDQP010022393.1 coordinate 13,539, forward strand.
GAAATGAGTTTTCCTTCTGTCTCAGGAATGTTATGTATAACCATTATGATAACGTTGTGCAAACAAACTAAATAAAAATAAAAATTTTATCAAGTTACAAATCAACTTTTCCCACAATTCAGTCTTGCTTCTTCATCTTACCACCGTCTCAATCCCAACTCCCTCCAAAAATTATTATAGTTTATGTAGATAAGACTCAACATTTTTGGTAAAAGGGGATGTACAAACGCCCTAAAAGTACTTGTTAGGTAATTTATCTTTTAACTCTATGCAATAGACAGCAATCTCTCTTTGGAATAATTCTGAGAGTAGGCAGCGTTATTCTCCGTTAATATTTTTTTCTAATTTGCGGAACTCGCTTTTCGTCATGTTTTTAAAACACTTTGTTTAGTCATGTTATATCAGATTTTAGTATAATCATAATAAAAATTACTCACAATATACAAAATCTGGGAGATAAGAGGGATATTCTTCATCCGACTATAAGTTTGAAGAATGTATATTCGAACGGTGCTCTTATATATCAACAAAAATTACAACGAAATATGCCAATACTACTAATCAAATTGAAGTGTCAATATAGTGGAATACACTTATCAATAGATATAGCTTCAATTTATATTGAAAGTATTAAAAAGCAATTTATTCAATATGTTTTTGATCGCTGGCTTTAAAACGTTAGTAAAATTTACAAGATTTCATCTAGAAATAGAATCAGATATTCATTCAAATCTATTTTCTCAAGTTTAGAACTGATTTCTTTAACGAAGTTCACATGATTCAGTTTTTAATGCCAAAGACGTCCACTTTACACTCAGATTGAACATTGTCACAATAAGCTTGTTGGCAGTTACCCTCACAGAGATTTTCCAGGATTTTTCTTCGTTTAACAATTCAAGATAGTATTAAGTCTAAGGCTCGGGTCAAACATTTCTCCCTCCTTGCCTTCGAGGGACATCAACCATCACATTTACCACGGGTTTAGGCCATGAATGTTCAGAACACAAATAATACATATTTTATTGAGTATTCATTGAATGATCATAGTTATTGAATATAAAGCTCAATAATGTGCTGCTAATATTATACAGGATGTCTCCAACATAATGTCCCAAACTTAGGGAGGTGATTATTTTTTATGTTAAAAAAATGTCTTTATAAGGAATTCAAAATTATGCGTAGCTTCGGAGATATAGACGCTCAAAGTCACGCGGCATAGAAACAAATGACATAATAGCTTGACCCATAATGACATAGGCGGTGTCGGCTTAGCAAATTCCACTCAAAGTAGTACCCGATACATCTATTTCAGCAAAGATTTCGCTTGAGGGAGTGCCGAATACACAGGTTTCTTAACGTCAGAATTATGTTGACAAGGAATTAAATTGCATAATAGGGCAAACAAATAAATCCCTACTAATCTGTATTCACCAATCATAAATATAACATAAATAGATGTATTTGAAACTACTTTGAGTGTAATTTGCTAAGACGACACTGTTTAAGGCATTACTTGTCAAGATATGACGTCATTTGTGACGATACCGCCGAAATTTCGAGCGTCCGTAGCTCCCAAACTAAACGGATTTGCGAATATCTTGACAAACCTCGTATCTAAGGCTTCATATATTTTCAATTACTTTTGGTTTCATGACCGGAAGGAAAATAAGTTTCGTACTTTTTTTATATCAGGTAAGTGTTATTTCCTAAGAAATAACTCTAACTAATGTAATGTCTTAGTCAACAAAAAAAAAAAAAATGTTAACCGCTGACTGATTGACTGTCTGCCTGGTGTGTCTTCTCTATTTCAGACAGGTTATTTTCTTGGATCTCAGTTAAGGCAAATCTTGTTGAATATATAATAATAAAAACTATATTTTAATTTTCATTGTAATAATTAGCTTCTATTCACATTTAAAAGTGCTCTACCCTAGATATGCTATATGAAGATCATCAGATATGTGACAATAAAATAAGTGAGCCTTCGTGCATTATATTTAGTTACAAAAGGAAACTAGAAATTTCTTAGTACGAAGTTACGGTATAATTTACTGGTTATCTATTATTCTTCTAAGGGACGATAAAGTTTAGGATTCATGGCCCAGAACTGTTCAAGAACAGGGAAGATCTCACCTCATTGCTTACAGACAAAATTAGGATTATAACGATAATCACTCAGGCAATAAACCAAATATTTGTGCTCTGGTTTTCTACTATCTAGAGGACTATGTAATTTC
>JAGDQP010022393.1:15875-30474 GCA_022664845.1 Lepisma saccharinum
TACTCAATGATATTGATATCCTTGCATCTATTTAGTTTAAACGGAAACTGAAATTTAATACGACATATTTTCTACTTAAAATTGAGTTCGAATTTAGAGGAGGCCTAATTTTTAGGGGTCTCTACGTTGAAAGCTGAGATTGTGCATTCAAAATTTCACACGTTAAAGCAATTTTCATTTCCATCTCATTCAAGGAAGCTGCTCTTATGTTCCAAATTTTGGGATAAGCATGTGCTCTACTGAATTTGTACTTTGTTAACCAAATGGTCCAATGAAACACTTAATTTAGCAAATATTTCAAGTTCAATCGTAGTTCAACATGGCATTTGCATTGTCTTCTTGGAATTGCCACAATTTGCGCTATTGAAACTTTCTTTAAAGAGCCATAGATAGTTCTTCATGTACTGCTCATAGCTATCAGAATACAGTATTTGCTCAGCTATAAATTTTATTTTTAGGTACACAGCAAAACCTAGCGGTGTCCCAGGGTATCCCATTAAATCAACACAACAAAAGGTACTGATTTTGGTGATTCAACCCAATGGATGTGTTGTTAATGCTCATTCAACACAAAGGATGTTGTCGCACTATCACAGCGTTCAATTAACATGGCTCACCTAAATCTACAACGTTTGGTATATTGATTTAACAAAGAAAAGTGGAAGTCACCTTGGGACATCGAAAAGTATCAAAATCGCTATGTTTTGCTGTATATATTAACTCGTTCGTATCTTACTCATTCTCATGCTTCTAAAGTTAACTTTCGATCTCTACTAAGGAGGAGGAATAATTGCAGTTATTCTAGCAGCGGGTTTCCTCAGTCTAGTGGAGGAATATAGTGATAATAGTTATAATGGAAACTGCTGACGCCAGTAGTGTTCGAAATGCGAGAAAAAAGTATGCAGAATGGTTTTTATCATTTGGTGAAACGCACCAGTGATCACTGCGTCATATACAAGAAGAGCATATCGTATTCTTTAGTTACAGTATGATTTTAGTTAAAAAAGAAAAGATATTATATACCGGTACATACCGTTCCACTTGGACCGCGCAACCTTTTGTATTTTTAGTCCAAAAATATGCTCGCCTCTTTCTTTCCTTCAGACTTGTGACGGTGTATGCTATAGATGTCTTTTAATTACACAGTTTTCAAACTTTTAATTTTTCTTTCATAATGTAGGAAAACGTACAGGTTGTAGAGAAGATGAACTAAATAATTTCCATTTTGAGTCAAGTGACTAGAAAATTTATTCTTTTTTTCTCTAAAAAAGATCTTTTACATACATTTAACTATATAATTGATTTTATAAATGAGCATAGAAGATATATAATCATACACACATATTGTTCCTACTAAACTGCATGTCACTTAAACGTTCCCAACTTGTGAATCCACAGGAATTCAGAAAATAAAGCAAGCACTATTGTGTTCGTCAATAGGAAGCCTCACAGGTGCTGCGTACAAGGGGGAAATTGACGCTTTTCTATCACATCATGCTTGTTGTGAAACCTTATGAATGCTTTCCCACCCCTTCCCTACCGTGTTATTCAAGATAGGCGTTCAGAAATTGTATGTGGAATACTTGTGGTTTAACCTCGTCACTGTAACAACGCATAAATTCTATAAACGTTTTAGCCTCTGAAAGAGTTAATAGCGAGAGAAACAATATATAAATTAACTGAATTGAATTATCTTTACGCCGTTATTTATCTGTGGCTCATGTCAGGATATGGAAGTTGAGATTGTTGACGATAGCTTGTTAGGGACTAATATGATATAATTAAGCGAAATCCCTGAATATCCTGCCAGGATGAAAGGGCTGGATTCAAACCAGGAACCTCCCAAACTCGAAGCCAACCCTCTGCCAACGAAGCCATGCCCACTCTGTAAAGTACCAATAAAGTAATACTGTATTTTCAAAGAATGTGCTTTCAAATTTGCCAAACGATTTTGAGCGTTCTCTCTTTCTGTACATGTAGTCACTGGTCTCTCTTGTGTACCGCGGTGGCTAAATGGCATAGTGCCCAGCTCTGGTACCAGCGATCTTCGGTTCAATCACGGCTCATGACATGTGGGCTTTCTGGTAGACAAACAGCATGTTCGTTGGTTTCCTCGGGGTTCTCCCGTTTTCGTTTTCACTGTCTTCATTCCACCAATGCATCCCATTATCATCCATCCAACCTGAGCGAAAGTTGCCTAAAGGTTAGAAAAATTAAATTCAAATTCAACACGTCTCTGTCTCGTAAGTTGAACATTGAACGGAGTAGCTGAGAACTCAGTTTACTATAGGACCATCCTTAAAAGCTCAAAAATTCGTTAATGACGTTAATAACAATTAATTCACTTACTGAAGATTTTCGAAATACATAACATAGATCTTACGTATATCAACTTGCAAGTGAAAGTGCAATACAATACACAAAGAAATTATCCAAACTAGGAACCCCAGCTTAAGTGGTCTAATGATGAAGATGATTGGTACTTTGCAAGCAACATAAGTTTACGCTGCGGTAGATATCTCCCTTGGTCTGTGCAACATAACTGAGGATTTTCCAGGTCTTATTATCAGTCTCTTTGGGCTAATTCTAAAGAAATGTAAAATCAATTTTATGAGTACTGTCTTTGTCATCTACTTACTTAGAGGTTATGCTTGACTATTTTCGTTACCCCTCTGACTTAAAATGAGGAGACTGATAGATCGTTTACTTTGGATTCGCAAAGTTCAGGTTTCGAAACCAGTGGGAAGTTTTTCTGAATGAGGTTTCTCCATAATTCTTCCTTAGTAATAATATGATACTGGTGAGATGGAACTGCAAAACAAGGTCCTAGCCCACGTACATCTGACATCCTCTACGTTACCCTACCCGAGGCTGAGCCAAAAATACCCAAAGACTAAAAATGTGTTTAAAACTTCTCTGACTTGATACTGGCTTAGTATTCATATCGCGATATAATGATGACCTGAAAATTAAGTTGGCAAATAAATCAAAGTAAGTTGAAAACGGTGAAGACTGTAATACCGGATATTGGCTTTCAGATGGCCCTAAATATAGAAATCTAGGGGGGTGAGATCGAGTGAACGAGGGGGGCATTCCATAGACCCTTTCCGACCTATCAAATATACTGGTAATTGAAGATCTTCCGCGTAGTGCGTGGGTAAAAAAAAATCAGGGAAATCGCTTTCAGAATTCAGCGGTAAGGTGTACGTTCTCACAATGACCATATTTTTCTCCCCAGTCAAGTTGCCATAGATGAAAGAGTGCCTATCATTTCACATCACACCACTGACGTTGCTCGCGATACCTACTTTAGTGCCATGTCTTCATGATGTGTTGGTATCAGACGAAAAACAACCACTCTATTCATTTACCTCATCGTGGACATAGAACTGGTTTCCTTGGTTAACAAGACATACCAAAGGAAACCCTGTGTCAGAACCCATTGTCTAAACTGTAACTTTCTGTATGAGCTTTTCCCATTTAGATGTTGCAATTACTTCTTATACGAATGCCTCTTGCTTTCATGCAGCACCCATAATAGGGACCTCTGAATGATAGGTGCATTGCCTGTAATTGTCAAGTACTGCGCGTGAGGTTCTTAACAATAGCTGTCTCAAGTATTATTGGCATGTTGTCGGTTGAGGTCCTAGGTTGTCCACTGCGTTTCGTGTCGCCAAAAGATTAATTCTCCGCAAATATCTTGAACACTGTTATGCGATGTGTCTGCTTGCTCTTGGTAATGCTCCTTGAACTTAACTGTAATAACCCTGTAATTCATCAGTACAACAATCTCGATCAGTTTCTGCAGGGTTAGTGCCATGCTGAATTATCTGGAACGAAGGAATGACATACCACTAACTTTCACCAAAATCTAACTTCTAGGGTCCCTATCTCTTAAACAAATAAATGCAGGTGAAGAATAGCTTTAGACTTGAATTTCTGCAAACGAGATTGCCTATCATCCGCTATGGGGTCCATCCCAAGTAACCGATACTCAACATTTGGTGTCGCTTTCCCTTCCCGTTTCTTACTTGAAAATTTTTTTTGCAGACTTTTGTCTCACTCTGTGTATCAAGGCATTATAATTCTTTGTTATTTGTTACCTGAAAATCTTGAAAGTAGGAAAGCTTCCAGAGTAGTGAAAGTAAATGAGTTAAGCGAGTTTTAACAGTTATGTTGGTAGTCTTAGTGGTAAAGCATTATTACAAATACCTGTTGACTTGAACCATTCTTTGAAGTGGCGTAAGCTTCTCCATGTTTATAACTGAAGCAAGTTAGCATTTCTGCTAACAATGAGAAAGCTCCAAGCCTTGTTACCATCTCCGGCACACAAGCATTCAGTTTTATAAAATCGGTTGGCAGCATTGACAACTGGAGTGATTAGGGGAGAAGAAACCTACAGTGCTCTACTATTTAACCGAATAATGCTTATCTCAAGTTTGATGTGAGTAATACTAACAATATAAAAGCAAATTGAAAAATCAATATTAATTTTTTTAATGATTATCAACACTGACAACTGCTTCACCTGATCATGACGGTTCCGGCGGCTCGAAGTTAATCAAGCTAAGACCTCTCCAACGACACCACAACCTCGTCTCTACACCTCGTTGTTCATAAGATATATTTTAGACACGTATTGGCAACACTGACAACGGGGTTTTTGAAGATAGAGACCCACATTATTTTTCTATTGTATTGAATAACATTCATTGCAAGTTTGGTGGTTCTACGTCTAACGCAATGGAAGAACTTTAACAATTTTATTCTAGACAAAATAGCTTCGCAACACTTACAGCTGGGGATCTCGAGAACGGTGACACCCGAAGAAAGTTTCTATTATATCCAATAATGTTATGCCAATTTCGGTGCAGACAGATCTAACGAAATAGAAATCATTTTGAAACTTGAATTGAAGAGCAATTGTTTATCATCACTGCACCACTGTATTAATAAACACGGTTTGGGTGGCTCTGAGATAGTCTAGCGAAGTCCTTTCCAACGACACCTCAGCCACGTCTCTATAGCTAGAGGTTCATGAAATATTTTGTTTTTGAACACCGGTTGGCATCGGAAACAATGGAGTGCTTAGGAACGAGACACATACAGTATATTTCTATTGTGATGAATAACCTTTATGCCAAGTACGGTGCTGATACGTGTAACGTAACGGAAAAATGAAAATAGGTTGGCAACGCTGACAGTTGGGGGTGCTTGGGAACATGAACACCCACTAGTCCGAGGCTTTATTTACGTCATTGAGTGCAAAAGGTTGGTCAACAATTTTCAGTCATATATGACGTAGGAATGTCAGAAAAGCGAGTCTTACAAAATTCAGGCGATGGAGAGCTGTGTTATGACGTCATCAATACGGCCACCGCCGGAATTCACAACACAATCTTTAAATGAGTATGACTTTTCACTCAATCAACATAGAAAATTCGTTCACGCGTCAAATTGAAGGTAATGTATGTGTTAAGTATTTGATTTCGTTGGTGTTTACATCCATTGCGGCCATTTTTAAATATGGCGCATATTTTGCTCAGAATTTTGTTTCGTTCGCTTCACTGTATTCATTTCATGGCAAATAACTATCAAACCGTTAGAGATACCGAAAACGTTCTGAAATAAACGTGATGGAGCAGAATCAGAGCTTTCCAACGATATCAATATCATTACTCTGTCTTCAAACGTTAATGAGATACTGGAATTTATGTAGCCCATGGTGTTGTGTTCTCGGCCTTCAATATTATGCAGAGCTAAACACTGTCCTTGCTTTGTCCGAGATCAGGAGGGTTTTATTTACTTCATCGAGTGTAATGGTTCATAAACATTTTTTACATATGACGTAAGAGTTTCAGAGAAGGAATTAGCTGTAAGTGAGAAATAATTATCTTAGTGGAATAGTGAAAGAGGGACTGGCAAAGATACAGACAACCACAAAAGTTTAATTGTTTAAGTAGGATGTTACGTACTAGTAAGGAGTAATTATAATTGAAAGAGTCCAGATTTATGTATAAAAAAGGAATTTATAAAATGATATTCATAAAAATTTCCTATAAATATAGGTCGAATTCCTCTTTAGTTTTCTAGAAACACGGTATCAAAGTTCGAGCTAAATTAATATCTTACAATGATAAGGAACAAGAATATTTATCAATATATCCAAAATGTTTTATTGACGTTTAGCTATGCATTTGTTAATTAATTTTCATTAGAATCACGATTGCAAAAAGAAAACATTTGATGCTATTGGGTTGACAGTTCTATTAATATGATAACATCAGGGTGTTTTCTAAGCACTAACCCGGCATTCGCCTAGAAGTGAGGAAAATACCGGAAACCTTTACTTAGTTGCCGCCCAGTGCCATTTGAAGAATGCAGTTTTATATTAGGTTAGCAACACTAATGATCTAATAATTTCAAATTTTAATTTGTTATATGCCTTATCTCAGGATAAATACACTTACAGAAACGTAAGTTAAGTATAGTGTACTAATTCTGGTTTACTGACTTATCATTGTAATTGTCCTTCAGGTTGGAAACCCTGTTTCTAAAATATGGAGGGAATCGGACCCATGTGGATTAGAACTTGTTTCATGGTTTCGATGTCAGCAATCACCTCCCACATTTTTGCTGTGTATTTTAGGTACACTTTGTATATCACGAAATTTAAATTTATGTATATTTTCAATTTATAACGAAAAACTTAAACAGAAATGACGAATTAAGTTAAATACTAACAAACTGTCAAGCGTAAACGAGAATGTACGTATTAACTTAACATGGGATGTACCAAGATCCCCCCTCCCAATATAAAGAAAATTACGTAACTCACTTAGGTTACGTTAAATCAGGTTAGGTTTCTAGCAGGTGTCTCATATAGAAATTCATAAAATGCACATCGATGCAAGTATCAGTATTTTATTGCTACAGGAACCATCCAGTACCACAAATACTCATTTCTGTTGTGCTTTACATTAGACCACACGTTTAGCAATTAGCTATAAACTCTAACATTCGACAAATTATTAGAAATTCCAAAATCCCTTTATCTCGAAGATACAACGTTAATATGTCAACTCGTTGTTTAACTGTTTACATTGTTCTCAAGTCATATCGCACTTCTATTTACATCAACTTGACCAAACACCTGAACAATCATCTTGTTACTAATAAAAAATAGAATATGGAAACACAGGAAAAGCGTAACTTTCACTTCGAGCATGCGTGCTGGTGACTTGGAGAGAATGAAAAGCACTTCACACATAAAGAGGCATATTTAAGAAGACTGTAAGTTATTTGTGTAATTTTCTGTTGTAATATATATAATCACTCCATAGCACGTCTATTATTAAATTAAAGTAACTAAGAGAAATGATAAACTAAATAACTGAAACTCAAGTTAACTAATTCCGGGAAAATACCTGCATCTGTTAATTCATTACCAGACTGTGAACGACAAGAGTTGTGTTTCTTTATTTTCCACATCACTTTTATTTGCAAACCTCACCCCCACCCCACCCCTATCTATTTCTCTATCTGGGAGTATGTATTGCTGTAAGTGTAGGGTTGTGAGTGTGGGTGTATTCTTTGCCTCACATTCTCTTGCTTTGAGTGAGTGTGTGTAGAGAGAGAGAGAGAAGCTGAGTTACTGCAGGAACTCGTAATCACAAAGAACTTCAACAGTTTCCTCTCTTGACAGTGTCTTTTGCAAACCCTTGAATTCTCGGAAAGTGTAACGTGTGAAGGTGCTCTTCAAGACGACAAGTGTATTGTATTTCTACGTATCCTATATGTAAGTAAGTACAGAGTATCGTATTTCCGTGAAACCTAATACATGCCAGTTCTAAAAGGTTCGCTCACGTTCTTTTGAACTGGAACTGACACGTGACAAGTTCCAGAAACAGTATTTATAACATTTCAAGTCACAAAACAAACAAACAAACAAAAATAATAATTATAAATGTTACACCACAATTATTCAACTGTTTCGTCACTAACTGTAACGGTTTCAACTGTAACGGTTACATTGTTTGATCCTCCCTGCAACAAATTATAAAAGTATTATTTTATCATCTAGCAGAAATTATATTTGTATCAAGTACAGTATTATCTTACTCTCAAGGGAAACAGTATGACTTTAGTCCTTTATCATGATAACCCTAGATGAAATACCAATATCCAATAACGTGATTGTATTAATAATTCTTTAGCAAATGTTTTATATTAACGTATAACCATGAATGCGTGATTTTGGTGCTAAATTCTTTCAAATATAGACTAATGTATTCATAAATCAAGTAATCCTTTATATTCTGCCCTTAACAGAGCTGGCAAAACTCCAGTTCCTCTTTCCATGTGTTTTCTTCTGCATCGGCTAGAAATTAATTAATTTTCTCACATTCGTCAAAGTTTTTTGCAATTTGTCAGTATTCAAAACTTCTTCCTCTTTCTCTTTCTTTCAACCTTGCCGTTTATAATTCTTCTCCACGGACAGTTTCTCCTGAGGATATGGCCAATTGAACTGGTCTTTCCTTCCGTTATTCTTCTTTCAGGATTCTCTTATCTATGTTCCCCTAAATACTCCGTTGTTCTAATATTTTTATCCATTTTATCATTTCCATTTTGTCCATAGTCACAGTTTGAGATTTTAAAGAAATTATTCTACATTTCCCTCATGGTCTTCGTCTCTCAGTAGTACCATACGACGCTCCATACCAGGGTTGCCACCTTTCTTTTCAAGAATCGTGTCAGGCTCTGTACTACAGAACCTGTAGCGGATATCTGAGAGTATCAGCACATAGAAGGTGCCGATCTGGTAGCCGTGTGGGTTAAGGTGCTAAGCCAGAGACTCGAAGGTCTTGAGTTCGAATCCCATCTGGAGCATGGATGTTTGTGATTCTGGATTTTAACTAGAACGTAACGGATAATCATAACGGGCCGAAGTCAAAAGTTACTAGCCCATACAAAATAAAGTTTACCAAGTTTTTTTTTTACATAGAAGGTGCAGGGTATTTCCACGAAAAAAATAAAAAAATAAAACTTTTTAAAGCCATATTTTTGTTAAACAATTTGTACTACAAAGTAAAGAATAATTTTATTTATGCATGACTAAAAAGAAACGCATGAAGAGCGCTCTCATATGCAGTCGCTTCATAAATCTTTGAATTAGCGCGCCCGATGCTTTTCTTTTTAGTCATGCATAAACAAAATTTGTTTTTTACTTTCTAGTACAGATTGTTTAAGAAAATTTTGTTTTAAAAAGTTTTTAAAAATATTTTTTCTAGATATTCCGCTGTTCGGATACTTTTTCCCATGCTAATATTTTGTGACCCAAATTCTAGTGTTCTGCAACCGGTCAAACTACACTTCGTTGCAGGTTAGTATATATTATAGGATAAAGTAGTTCATATTAAAAAAATATATTAAAGTATGCTTATAAAGTAAAGAAATATATGAAAGTAACAATAAAATATTGTATTGTCACGCGACTTACGTCGCTGTGCAAATTTTCATCATTGTATGACGTCCGGAAATGAGTTAAATTAACGTTGCAAATTTTGAGGACACCACGAACCATTCTGAACTAAAGAGAAGAATGTAAAAACTAATAAAAAACTTTTTAAAGACGTACTTTTCTTAAACAATTCGTACAAAACAGTAAAAAAAAATGTATCCGTGAATAAAAAGAATAGCATGGGCGAGCCAATTCACGAATTTATAAAGTGACTCTATATGAGAGTGCGCATCATGCTTTTCTTTCTATTCATGCATAAACAAAATTATTTTTTACTTTTAATACGATTTGTTTTAAGAAAACTATCTCTTTATATTCTGCAACCAGTCAAATGCAACATCGTTGCAGGCTAGTACTTACTTTAGGATAAAGAAGTCCATATTAAAAACAATTAAATATGCTTTTAAAATATATGAATATATAGAAATATATTCAAGTAATGATGGAATATTTTATTGTCACCTAACTTACGTCGCTGTGCAACATTTCGTCATTGTATGACGTCGGAAAATGAGTTAAATTAACGTTACAAGATTTGAGGAGACCACAAACCATTGTAAAGTAAAGGAATGTCTGTAAAAATCAATGCAATTTAAACATTAAAATTGTTTTGTTTTTTTTAGGATTATACTGGACTTCTAAAAAGTTAAAAATTATGTCTTTAAAAATCCCATTTTAAAATTCTTCAAACTTCTTTTATTATATCGAGCTGAATAGTATCAGTCATACTTTTAGTAAATTCTTTTTCATATTAGCTACACTGTCAATTACTAATTATTAAGTTAAAATACTTTCCTTATTAATTAATTATTTAATCAAGCCTTTTTAGCACATTTTAAAAGTTTTCCTTCAACACATCAATTAGAGATATGGTTCCTGGAGTATGAATTCAGAAAATGTTTATTATCTAAGCCAGAAAAATCGGTATTTTATGTAAGTTTCTTAATAAGATGTAAAATTAATTTTGAACTTTGTAACTTTTAATAATTAACTTAAAGGTCTTTCTTATACATAGAAACTTAAACACTGAAAGCAATCGTGTTTTCTTAAGTAACTAACAACTGACAAACATGCAGATGCACTTGATATTGAAAAATGAAATGTAACCCAAAACTTAAACGTAAGGCGCCATCTTGTACTGAATTTTCTGTGCTTAAGGACTGAACAGTAAACCTTGGAGGAGGAACTAGCTGATAGAAAAATTCTGTAGATCATGTGCTAAGACTTGTGAAGTAAAGAAATAAAAAAAAAACTTATATGTATGTCTCAAAGAAATTATAAGTGCAGTTTGATGCCTATCGAAATAAAAATGCGAAATAATAAAAAAATATGCTTTAATTCTGAACAATGAAAATTGGGACAATATGCGCCTCGACGAACATCGAATAGAGACGCGGGACAACGGGCTGAAAATCGGGAAGGTCCCTACAGAATCGGGGCCGTTGGCAATCCTGCTCTATACAAAACTCTTCCGACATTTCTTTCCTCAGATATCTTCGCATCATCTATGCTCTAATTAGCCACATATTCTTGGATACTCTTCTTGGAGTATTCCCGTAACAAATTTGAGGATGGCAACCTGTGGCAAACGTTCTTTCAGAGCAAGGAATTGATAAGACATTGGCCTTTGTTTATACCATTTTGTAGTTGGCACACGAAACAGAAAAAACATCACACACCATTTTTGTTTATTTTCTTCTTGCAGATTTGAATATTTAACTATGGTGAAGAGTTCATCTGGAGTTGATACATGTCATTAAAAGTAAAGACGCATGTACAGTAACATAACTTTAACGTCAGTTTAATATTCCTTAAGTAAGAGATAAGTTTATTCTTGCGATTTCTAGCGGAAACTAACTTAAATATAAAGTCTACCTATACCTAGAAGATAATCGCGTATGAAGATGTAATAAATCGATAGAGTCGTTTGTTCAAATATAGCCCCTCTACAATCGTGATACATTTATTCATGAGTGACAGCATAGAACGCACTGTATTTGACGATTTCGTCGTCAGGTGTCTATGCTATAAGTCAAGAGAACACATTGTAGCTGTATCACGTGAAGACACATTGTTCACAAACGCAAAGGCATATGTAAATTTAATATGAACTTTTGGTCTGATCTAAAATCAAAATTTGTTAATAGCTAGTGAGAAACAAAATACTTTTGTGATCTTGGCAAAACGAAGCACTTTACTAGAATCATTACTAACTGTGGTAGCCCTCTATTCGATTCCATTGCAGTTTCCGGCAGAAATTGTACACTGTACACACTTGTGAACCAGTAGCAACTTCGAATAGTGGTGCATGTTGGGATGAGATGACCCTGCCTGTGAATCGTCTGATCGGAGTAAGACAGTCCAAGCTTTGAACCATTTATCCTGGCGGGTTTTGTAGTTTTTGAAGTGTCGAGCTGTGAGCTCATGCCTTCCATATGTAGTGTTTTGACTTGACTCTGTTGAGGTTTAACTTTAAAATGAACCGTCGAAACTGTCTCGATCAGGTGAAATTGAGTGAATTTTGATGAATTTGAATTTTGGAAATTTTGAAGATGGAGAGAGGAGAATAAGAGGAGAAGAAAGAGAGATGATGATAATCTTCTGTTGTTAGCGAACTTGGATGAAGTGAGATGGAATAACCAAGACCGTAGATGGAATCTATTTAGTAACAATCTTCATTAAATTTTCTTCTTTACATCAGAGTTAAGGCTTTGTAGCAGTAAAAATCTGAGTTAGAATGTCAAAGACAATAGCAAATTTTTTGGAGAAATCTGCGGTAGAACGGAATTGGACAAGTGCCTGACCAATTTTTGTGAAAATTTCACTAGAAATAAAATCTTGAAAGAGTGAGAATAAATCTTTGATTGTATCACCAGGTGTTAAATCGGGTTGAGATGAAACATTGGATTTGGCTATAGTAGTTTTGTTTGTTACATTGTTAGTGATCTTAATGCGAGGTTCAGTTTTTCGTCCGGAAATCGCTGTCTGAAAGACTTTGCAGCCTCTATAGTTAGCTGTGTGGTCGCCGCCACAATTAGTGCAGCGAGGAGTGAGATCATTAGAAGACTTGCTGCAATTTGAAGTTAGATGTGTTTCACGTTTATCTCATGGAAAATCATTATAAATCAATATGGTTAGTTACTGTAGTCATTTGATTTAATGTCTGAATTTAATTCAGAGAATGTGAAAATTAGTATGTTTGGAATCTCACTGGATGGAATCTCACATCTGTAGTGCAAAGAAAGGGAAGAAGAAGTCCAGACAACAATCAAAATGTGTCGAGTGGTCAATGCATTGTTTGTGTTAGAAACCAATAGGTTTCACCAATGGTGTCATATTGTAGGTGTTATCCGGTGTTCAAACAATATCATCTACTGATTGTCATCTCATGATGTTATTTCTGTAGCAATGTTTAGTTAATACTTTTTAAAAACAAATAGGTTTTCCCGGTTGTGATATATCATAGGTTTCATCCGCTCTTTCAACCGTAGCTAGATAGTATTATGATAATATTTCTACAGCAGTCATTAGTTAACACTTCGTTATTTAGAAAATACACTAAAGGGGGACATCATTGTACAGGGTTGTGCACAGACAGTCTACTTTGCGCTCATTAGAATTCGTTTTAATTCTGTCATTAATATACGTAATAACTAATATGTTACTGTTCGTAGTAAATGGTGCCTTTTATGCCTAGCTAAATATAGTTGCAATTTCACAAAATGTCCTTAAGGCTGACTATACACTGACATTGTTTCTTCAACTAACTTCACTCTCGTGTGAGGTTGCCAGCTATCTTAACCCTTCATAAGAACACTTAGCTTCATACTACCAGTATACCACATGCACTGTAGCTGCGTTTGATCAGTGTAAAACTTTCTAACGTCCGTGTGGGCCGATCATCCATTCAGTAATACTTTCAAGTGAATAAATAAAGCATCGTTCAATTTTCCTTTGCACCTCGCTTGCGCAAACTTGATATAAAAGTATTGAACTCACTATCCATCATCGTTCTTTTGGTAAGTCAGTCTTTGCATATCCTCAAGCAATATTATCCTAGGACGGAAGGTTAGTCGACTCAACAGCATTTCTCCGAAATGTTTGTGCGAAATGTTCCGAAGAGTGAATTTCCCTCAAAGCACAGCTGATTGAACGCCGCGTACATGTTCCAAAGAATGCTAAACATGCGTTTAATCCTCAATGCAAGATTGGGACCAGTACGAAACCTGGGAAACCCTGTGACATTATTACATTACTGAATGCAGTATATGTTTTCAAAATGTACTGCCATGTAATGCAAATAAGTTCATATGGGATGTTTCGTAACGTATAGTTTGTATAGGTTATTATCAGGCTACAAAACATCGATGTGTTTATCCTGTTTCTTTTTGTGTGTGAATGTGGACCTTTATTTCATCTTTGCAGAGAAATTCCTACTAGATCGTGTGCTAAGGCTACACTAGTGTGCCATCGGCCGATGGCTCCAGTGGACTTGCTGAATTTATTATATCATTTTCACCTTAAAAAGTATCATTTGTCACTTAAAATTTGAGTTTTATATAAAATTATATAAGTTACCGCTCATTTTGCTTTCATCATCATAATACACAAATAGCTGGTGCTAGGTTTTATTTCCCTGATTAATATGAAGGATTAACTTCAATGCTGTTGAAATTTAAAAAAAAAAATGTAATTAACGATGTCTGACAACTACGGTACTTGTTGGACTTGGCGACTTTGTTGTGTTGTTTTTACCACCGGTGTACACTGCACTGGATGTGAGAGAAGCGTTGGTTGGTTTCGGAATTTCTGCTTCCATTTCTTTTATACAATAATGTCAAAACAACAATCTATTTTGTCTTTTCTAATGAAAAAAAGACATTTGGAAGATAGTGATAATGATAAAACAACAGACGATTCCAGTGACACAGTGTGTAGTAAGAAACCACATTACGATAAGCAAGATTCGTGCTTACCAAGCACTAGTGGCAATGATAGTAGTACAATAAACATAAACAAAGACAAGGGTGCGTTTATATATCAAAATAGATGGGAAGTCAAATATGGATGGTTATGCTT
>JAGDQP010022394.1:0-15194 GCA_022664845.1 Lepisma saccharinum
TATATATGAGCTCCTGCGTAGCCTAGTCGGTAGCGCGCTCGACTTCAGTGCGAGCGGTCCCGGGTTCGATTCCCGGTGGGGGCTCAAAAATTTCGGTGTTGACCCAGCATCGTGAGGACAATTGGGGAGCTGCTGTGAATAAAATACAGTGGCAATCACAGTGAGAGCTTCGGCTCTCCTCTCTCAACCCGTCTGGTCAGCGTGGGAGCAGTAGACCAACTCCTCCCTTCGGGGAGATGCCTCATCCACTAGTGGATTGAATATGGCTGTGATTTATATATATATATATATATATATAAAGTTACATTAAAAATAACTTTTTAGTGCCCAAAATAACCCCCGTTGACGGTATTCTTTCATACTGAACGATATGTAGAATGATTCTTCACTAACGAAACCAGCACTAAGAAGTTGCTAATATAAAGCAAGTCCCCAACAAAAGATGGCAGCACTATCTCCGTATATGTCTAATGTGATATTTTTATCGTTCCACAAAATTTCAATACTGTTCCTACAAATTCAAGCCTAGAGAGTTCTAACTTTCAGGGAAGAAAGTTCATAACCAATTCAAGAATTCTATCAATGCCGACTTTTTATCTTCGGTTTTCTTCATTGTTGAAATCGCTTGATTGTTGTTATGAATATCAAACCCTATAACAATGAAGCTCTTTCAACAATGAACAATAGAGAAAATTAAAAATCGGCATTGATCGAGCTCTTGTATTGGTTATGAACTTTCTTCCGTGAAAGTTAGAAATCTCTAGGCTTGAATTTGGAGAAGCAGCATTGAAATTTCCTGCTTCGATAAAAAAAACAACAACATTAGATATATACGGAGGTAGTGCTGACATCTTTTGTTGGGGATCGTTACTTTACATTAATCTCCATCTAAGACGTGAGAAATATTCCATATGCACACTAAGTTAGTCATGCTGTGGTGATCTATTCATTACAATACCCAGCTACGAAACAGGGCGATCCAGGCTCGAGTACAAATCATGTCAAGAACCAATTTTTCTGTGTAATTTTTCAATGTCCTAATCAGTTTAATTTCGTGTTGTTTATCTTCTTTAATAACAGAGGAAAGGTGAGGGTTATATGCTAGAATAACCTGGCTTTTATTTTTTTGTTATATAAAAATATATTTTTAGGTATGCACGTGAATTTAAACAGGATATATCATGCTCCCTCTTATACAGTATAAGTAGAAGTTCTACTAATGCGGAAAGGGATAACTATTAGCTTTCATAGATCTAAGCAAACAAAGAAAAACTGGTAAGGGTTTTTGAATTAGAGAGAGGGATATGCAATACTAGTAACTCCCATTACAAAAGGTATTCTTATTTTTAAAAAAATAGGAAGGTCGTATTCAGCACATTTCACATGAGCCCAAGTTTTGAACTGAATGCATTACATCCATATTTCATCTCCAAATTTAATGTAGAGATGTACTGCAAACTCTCGATTATTCGTTCACGAATTATTCGGTTTGCGGGTTATTCGTGCAGGGTATTTTATTATTACTATTTCGATCAAGGTGTTCGAAACATTGAAATGACAAGATATTTCGAATACCTTTGGTTGTGAGAGCTCGCATAAGTAGCAGCACGCGTGTCATAAACAGCAATAATCGAAACACAGACTCTTTTACGACTGTATATACGTCTAGATAATCATAATTTTCTTATGCTAAACCATTATTGTGGTAAATCAATAAATATTTCCGATTATTCTTGTTTTTTTGTTTCTTTCGTTTATTCATGCCATTTTCCGGTGATTAGCACGAAAAATTGAGAATTTGCTGTATTTCTAAAAAGTAACTTTGGAATGTTTTTCTGCCAAAAGGAAATGTTGTGTTACACCTTCTGTACCAACTCGTCCAACGCTAATAGCAAATAATCATGTTGGGAAATCATAAACCAGAACTCGGAACGGGTATATACCATAGTGCTGTTGGTAAAACTTTGGATTTTGAACCATTTTATTATATTCATTAATGGCTTCGATCCATCTTGATTCAATTATTTGTTAAATTTCTAAAAATCCAAAAACATCCATATTCTAGTTGGGATTCGAACCCAGAACCTTAGAGACGTTGGCCCGATAGTACTGGTGTCGCCCATACACCCAATTTCATCTGTCTACAATGTTTATCCATTACAAGGCAGAGGAACTTTTCAACAATTCTATTACTGCGTCCTTTCCACGAATATCTTCTGAGTAATTTCTCCTACCATACTAAGCCGATATTTAACATTCTACTCCAATACCACATTTGGAAGGCTTTTATAATATATTGTCACGATGTGCCTGGTATAAAATCCATATGCACAGAAGAAAAATTGATGTGTTCCATCAAATTGGACAGAAGCTGAAAATCTAATGATAGCATATTGTTGTAACCGTTTTCCTTTTCAATATTTTTAGTGTATGTTGGGGGTGATATCTATATGATATTCGAAGGTTAACAATATTGCTCTAATACATACTAAATGAAAAGAGTGGAATATCCAATCATTTTAGAGCGGAATATCCGGTCATTTTAGAGCGGAATATCCGATCTTTTTAGAGCGGAATATCCGGTCATTTTAGAGCGGAATATCCGATCATTTTAGAGCGGAATATCCGGTCATTTTAGAGCGGAATATCCTATCTTTTTAGAGCGGAATGTCCTATCTTTTTAGAGCGGAATGAGGGACCACTCTTTTAGAGCGGAATTTTAAATCGATAAAAGTTGTTTTGAATTAAATGCTCTCGCTTTGGATATAAAATGTGATCTTTCTAGATCGGAAGCTTTTTGGATATCATTTATTCTTTGAATTTGAAAGAGCGATTTTTGATCTCTTGTAGACTGGTTTATTTCTCATCTTTTTTATAGTGATTCACAATCTATCATGACTACTATTCAACTTTGTTCTGCGTCATTTGTCACTGCAAAGGTTATCGGAAGACGAAGTGAAATATACTGTGAAATTTATCGCGTTGCGTTTAATTAAAAAAATGATAACAGAAAACCTGAAAACTTTTCTCAGTGACAAAAATATATACCAGAAGACATCAGGAGTAAGATACGCAAAATAAATCTATTAACGTTGTTTTCAAGTACCTGACGAGTTCGAAAGTAAACCATTTCGAAGGCGTACTCTTGCTTTTGACCAGCTGGCTGAGGGGGTAAGGTGTTAGATAACTGACCGGAAGGTACCCGGTTCAAATCTCTCCGAGATTAAGTTTCTTTTAACTCTTTTTACATTTTCAACATTTTATTGTGTCGTGTTCGTATTCAAACGATGAAAACTTTATCTGAATAGATATAAACTCACCTAAAAGATATGGCTACGTTCCCCCACCGAAATGAACTATCATAGATCCCTTCATTTTCGAGCGGAAATTTTCTATCTTTCCTTCGATGAAATTGCACTCTTTCCGCTCCCAAATGATGAAATATTCCGCTCAAATTGAGCAGAATTCCGCTCTTCAAATTTAGTGTGTACATCTGCCTAAAAATTCGTACGCAATGTCAAAAAAAAAAAAGTTGTTTAAGAGAGTATCTATCATAAAATCTCTAGCCTCAGGGTTTCGTTGTGTTTCGAGAGTGAGGTAAATCCATGAAATCAGTCGAGACTCATAATTTTCGAAACTACACATTGACCTTGAATCTTCAGCTCTTTCTGGGACAGATACTTACCTACCTTTTATTGTATCCAATAGTACAGTTTTCTAACTGAACATAGTCGTATTTTAAGGATATTAAATAATCCTTCCTTCAACTGCGCAGCCCTGATAAATACACAGGAGCGAGACCTCGCCGCATAAATATGTAAGCAGGTAAACATCGCAAAAAAGGAAGCATTTATTAGATACAATGGCAATGTACGTTGTCCTACCTTGAATCAAACTCTGCATTGTAAAATACCTTCACTACTTGCGGGCATGTTTGGAATTAATATGACGCGGCACAGTGTTTGTTCTGGGTATTATAAACTGCAAAAAAAATGGTGATATGTCTTGCATATTGATGTTCCCAAAGATGATATTACACAATTTTGTTTAGTCATGTTCAGTATAGGAATGTGGAGATAAAAATAGTTTAAATGTCGCCGTAATTGACTTCAAAGGAAGATATGACATTATAAAAATATTACATTTTGTGACTGACATTATTTTTACCCATCTAGCAAAGAATAAGCGAGTGATTACCTGTCTCCATTAGTAAAAATATTGCGTATGTTAATAGGTATGTCTTGAACATTCTTACTCAATCCATTATCCGCGTAATATTATATTCAGTTTGAAACGAACATCCACTAGCTTCGCTGTCATCAGACTACATTAAGAGAGAAAACAAAATCAAGTTACAAGAAAAGGGGGATACGGTAGGAAGCCTCACAAGTCAATCTCTCTAAAACCATTTTTTTTTTTGGTAATTTTCTAGAGAAAAAAGCTCAACATTTTAAGCTTACAGGAAGTTGCAATAAAAATTCATAGCTAATACCTTTAATCACATACAATTCGCTGAAGACGTAATCCGGAATGAACGCAATTTTCAAATACGGAAGAACTACAAACCAGAATGAAGGAATAGAGTAATAATGATGATTTAGAAAATTGGACTTAAAAGGAATTTACGTAAGAGAAAAGCATTGTATTAACAACATGTTGAAAAGAAATAAATAAATAAAAATTGTCATACTTAATGAGTATGCTTTACCTAAGGCAGCTGAAAACATCGAGTGCCAAAGATGACTAAGGGAATAGCTACAAGATGTAAAATATTGTAAAGCTCGTTTCGAAGATTTAAACTTTATTTTGAAAAGCAAGTTGCAAACGTGTCTCCTGCATGAAGCGTTGGCAATTGAGTGTGCAAGCGACTCAAAGATGATAAGTTCTGCAAGGAGCAATGGAGACCATGCTAGGAATAACTAGAAGAGGCAGGTAAAATAAAGGTAAAGCTATCCCCTGTGCGATACGCACGCACCGTGAACGGCGCATAGGGGATGTGGAGGTAGCGCTACACATTTTCTTGACCTACGGTACGAAGTGAGGTAAGATGGTCAGTCCCACGCTCGACGGGAAGACAAATAAATAAATAAGATATCAAACAAAGATGGAAGATGTGTTCAAGACGGGGTAGAAGATGAAGTAGAAATAATCCAGTTACATGGGTAGAGAAATAGATGGAAGGCGAACGACATCTACATTGGATTCCCAGAGAAAAGAAAAGTGAGCAAACGTTTTGCAGTAGTTATATGGATGAGGACAGGAACTGACCGAGATATGTGAGAGAAATTGGGAGCGGTCTACATCCAACAACGGATATAAAATGGCTATCTATCTATATGCAAAAGGTTCGATTTGTGTAGTTTCCAGAGAGAGGCAATAATTTCTCAGACACGTAGAATACCGTATTTTTCTTCCGACTACTCTCAGACTACTAAAAATATTTTTAGGTAAATAGAGCTGGGGAAGATTTTTCCAGAAGAGGAAAAATCCCAACCATCCCTCTATAGAGAAATCGGACACTAACTAGATAGATAGAGGGTGAGAGGGAGGGAGAGTTAAATTCAAGACCACGACCATCAAGATGGCGGATGGGTCTGGTTGACACGTGTGACGTAACTAATTTCGTTGGCCAGAGGTAGAACATGTTTATTAGTATTACCATGTCCAATTTTCGCTCAGAACAATTCAAATCAATTTTATAAGAATGTTAAAAGAGACGTTTGAGTAACTAGAGAAATCACATAAATTTTTAAAACATCTAACTGTTGTCAGTCTTAGGACTTCCACTAATTTCGGATTGAGTTAGAATGTTCAGACTATAATATTATAATTAGCCAAACAAGTCGAAGTAACTGTTGCTTGTTGGCAAAAAAAAGCGTTTGCGCTTGTTAAATTATATTTTCATTTTACCCAAATTTTTACTTGTATTTCAAATCAGACACAACGCTAACCCAACAACACTTAAAATTTCCTGAAATACCTGTTGGTTATTTGGGCGAAAATGTATTATTGGCACTTGTTCATACGAACCACGGTAAAGAAACAAGAAACAGAAACCCATATCATACACGTATTTCCTTTCCTTAACGCTGACAAGTCATGAAAACAACATTAATAGTTCTTTCTTTTAAAAGAAAAAGCGTACAAAAACGAAACAAAAAAAAAGTATGATAACAAGAAAAAAAAATAATACTTTAGCACCTAAGTGTGATTGCACGCTGTCACACAAGCAACACGAATGTGACCTCGAGTGTGACTACAAGCTATTTTGTGCGTCTGTATGTGCTAAGTGCTCTCTGTCAAATACCTCCCCCCCTTCTTCTCAATGGGGTAAAGTAATATCAAATTACTTACTTCTTTTTATTAAAGTGTGTGTGTGTATGTGTGTGTGTGTGTGTGTGAATGCATTTTTATAATGCATATGCTGCCACTTGACAATACTAACCAACTAATGGAAATGTCATTAAACGTAATTTTTTAAAACTTTTTTTTATCTTTTAAGGAGAGGAGAGTATTCATACACAGTACTGACTACTGAGGTCATTTCATGTACTATTTCAGCTGACACGAAGTGTAAGAATATGTTAATTTTATTTATTACTTAAAGAAAGAAAGAAAGAAAGAAAGAAAGGAAATACAAACCCATGTTTATGCAATAAGAATTGCATACGTAGAAAAGATCACAAAGATACTGCATATGGATATATATTGAAAGACAGGTGTGCACCCTCCTTAACGACGGGTTTCCAGGTTTTAGGACGTTCTTATCCACAGAGTAATTTTAACCTTACTCAGAAATGAATCACGCTTACTTTCACGAGTGGGGCAACTTCATGCAAGCTTAACAAGTCAAGCTAAGAAGGTTTAAACAAGGTTAAATCAGTCTAGTTTATAATAATAAAGGTTGAAATAACCTTGACAGGACAAGAAAGAAAAAATGTAATTCTTTAAAAAAAAATATAAAAATGATGCCCTGGGTGGGAATCGATCCCATATTGCACTGACACAACAGCAAAAGTGCAACGAAACCAAATTTTAAATACATTTCAAGTTTGACAAGGTTCCTCGCGTAACTGCTTGTTCCAACAAGCTTTAATTAGATTACTTATAACAACCACGTTACTTATATTGTTCCAAAAAGTTTGTTTCACGATTGTTTATTAAATTCAACACCCTATTAAGTTTCACAAGCTCAAGACATGTGTCTGACAACCTTGTTGTAAGCTGGCATGCTATCTGGCTTGTTAATATCACAAGAAGTAACGTCACCTTAATGTCACGTGGGTTCAACGCATAACAAGGAGTGTGATGCTAATACGTACACCTTCCAAAGCGTTTACTTGCAGTCGTCCTCGTAGCTTAGGCGGTAGAGCGTCTGACAGTGAGAACAGGGTTCGATTCCCGCCCAGGCCCAGAGTAACTTTTTCCCCTTTCTATCACAATAACATTACTTTGTTTGTTCCTGCTTATGAACAAATGCTCCCGTTTGCCTCTTTTTTTATATATTTACAAAATTTTATACATATTTCAACTACATTTAATGCCGAACGAGCGAAGGTTGGTTGGTTTAAGGTTAGACCTTTATTTTTCATTATCAGTGTTGGAAATATCGAACATAATGCTAATCACACGGAAAGTCGTTGTAATCGTATGTGTCGATATATTATTTACAACGAATAGTACATGATCTTTGTGTTTATTTTTCTAGTCAAAACCTCTCGGAAAATGTAAATAGGAAGTCCGGCATCATAACTCGAATTTGCGTGGCTCCCATTATCGATCCTAACTTTTGGTGTTTAGCCACTAGACCACGGTGGCAGTAGTTCAATCTTCCCATCCTTTTCTTACTATTTTTTTGGGGGGGCAATGCACTTCTTTATTAACTATGAGAGGGTAAAGCAAAGGAAGACAGAGAATCACAGGGGACTGACTATTGAGTGAAAAACGATGGCTTCGTCGCGAGAGCAAAGGGTTGGTGAGCGTGAGGGCTAATTTCACTCACGATGGCGATGACCACCAAGTTCTCATGAGGACGAAGCCCAGCTTTCCATTACGAGAGTAACTAAAGATGCGAGAAAAAAAAGTCCATATTTGTGAGGCAATATACAATCAGTAATAGTTCAATTTTTTTATCTCGCAAAATTCGATACTAATTTTGAGGGGAATCGGAAATTTCCGAAAGCGCTGGAAGTCCCGAAAGCTTACGGATCTCCGGAACATCGGTTACTCGCTCACTACAAGGAATAAACTGGAACTACTTTCTGTACCACATGCTATACATATCCTCTTTCTCTCTCTCTCTCTCTCTCTCTCTCTCTCTCTCTCTCTCTCTCTCTCTCCTAAAGCTAAAAAGTTATTGATCTCAAAACAGGAAATAAATACTCTTCTTAACATAGATAAGACTGCAAACAACAACTACCATTATTTTTAACAATTATTATAAGAAATATTTAAGCGGAAACATAAATAGTGCTTAACACAGAATTATAAATGATTATTATTAGAAAAGCACAAATTTTGACACGAGGAACATTTTGTCTTATATATATATATATATATATATATATATATATATATATATATATATATATGAACTGCATACTGATGACGGTATTAAAGTAAAAAAAATGGTGAAAAATGCATTTGCATAGGCACCTACAACGGCTGTTTAACAGCGAATTTAATGCCAAAGATTTGCAAGTTTATGGCACGTTTAAATAGTAATAAATGCTTAAAGAGTCTCTCTTGTTCTAGACACATGCAACCCATGCTCGGTGCACATCAACCATTGAACCTATTTTTAGGTTGTGCAGTCAAAAAGGAAGGATGGAATCATAAAAGGTGGTCTTCCGTGACATTGTGCTTCTTTCTGCTTTGTTTGGTAGTACAAAATCTTTCATTTAAATCTTCTGTTGCTTTTTTTTTTTTTTTTTTAAAGAGCTCATCTGAATATTTTGTAATCTAAGATCACATTATCTCTGTGGTGGGTATATAATCGTATAATAAAAAGGTTGAAGCTTTGGAGAACGTAAGAAAATGTTTTTATGAATAAAGCTCATTTTGTGCATGCTATTCGGCAGTGATGCTGCCAGACAGTTTATCCCTTATTGGGGATACCACCTCTAAATTCTCGAGCGCATCCCCCACCTCAACTTTAAACTCTGTACGGTCAAAGATAGATAGATACCATGCCAAACTCCAGTTCTACCCTTCCAAATTTTGACTTTACACCCCTCAAACTGAAAAAAAAATCGTGGAAGGATCCCTGCTCTTCCTAGATATTTAAAAATTCTCGACTTCAAATAAAATGAAAATAGACTTGTGGTAACCGCTTTCATCTTTGGTACTTATGGTTTCGGGTTCGATTCTCGGGCAAATCGAGAGTATGTATACTGATCTTATATTGTCACAATAACTAGTACGACTACTTAGGATTGACGAATAACAGAACTCCTATTAGATCTATTAAAAGCCAGGAAATGCTATGCGATGGACTACATTGGTCACGCACAATCCATCAAAAAGAAATTTATATTGACTCAGATTTCATCTGAATCAGATGTAGAGCCATAGAGTTCAATATAGAGAAGGTAATCAAAGTTACAAAGCAGGGTGTTTACAGCGATACATTCTTCAGTTCTGGCTCAGAAGAATATTCCTTATCATTTTCCCATGGTTTTGATTTACCAGATCTTAGTGTAATCAAGGGAACCCGGGTTCGATTCTCGGTGAGGGACACAAGCGGTACGGAACCCGCGTTAAACTGTAGCTTCCAACATTAGGACTTAAGACGTCATCTTCATCCGATGAAAGGCAATGGTAGTGTTGCCCACGAGACGGGACGAGACAGAGATCTTGTAATGCAAAATATACATATTTTCGAGACGAGACACTCTCTGGACAAGACATCTTCGAGACGAGACAGCATAAATCTCGTCTCGTGGGCAACACTAATTTGTAAACCACCATCGGTTCACCTTGCTCATGACCTTCTGGTCAAGACCTACTTTCGGACAGACACCCATCCATCATTTCAAAATGAAACAAAAAAAAGCTTCATATTCAAGTAGCAATGATTCTTGGTTTCAGCTTGTCCAAATAAGCTGCAAATACGAGGTCTAATTAACTCATTTGTGCAGCAGGTTAACTAAGGTTATTTGTGTAAGCTTTGGGGCAGTCTTATCAGGCAAGAAAAATCAGCAAAGCAAGCCAGGAGACGTCGGCCCAACGTCGACATTTGGTCGGCGAAGGTCGACCGACGAGCGAGCCGACGCGCGACGGGCAGGCCGACGACGGGTTTTGAAAAATCCCGACGAGAAGCCCACTTCAGAGGGCGGGTTTGGGGCAAGTTAATGCATCTATGCCGACCCCTACGGCGGCGCGGAAGATGGCCCGACGACAATGTTTTCCATCGATGAAACTACTGGCAGAAGTTTTGCGTACTGGCAAATCTCGACAATAAAGAGCTAGACCATAAAATTTGATGACCTAGAAGTCGGCATCTCGGCAACCGAGCAGACGCGTAGCTCAGTTGATAGAACGTTGGTTTCGCTTTCGGAGGGATAATCCATTTTGAGCTCTTGCCACGTAACCAGACCATCAATGCAGATGTCTACTGTCAGTAGCTTGAACCCTTACGGACTGCATTGTTGCAGAAACGTCCTGCTCTGGTTAATCGCAAGGGTGTGCTCATCTACGGTGATAACGCGCCCCTAGACACAGCAAGGAGGACCTGTGCGAATGTGGCTGGAAGAAACTCCCCACCCGGCATTTTCACCAGATGTTGCACCAACAGATATTGCAAAACCATCTTTCCGGGAAAACACTGCAAAATGAGGATGACGTGCGACGAACAGTGACCCAGTTCTTTGCCTCCAAAATCAGTTACTTCTTTCAGCGGAGGATAGGTGGCAGAGTGTTGTGGAGTTCGATAGAGACTATTTTCTTGACTAACGGTAGTGTTTCAGGTAGGTTATCGTTATTTTCCTCACAGTGCAAAAATTCGACATTACTTATGGGATAAGCTGATACAAATACTTCAAAACCATGTGGTACCTCACTAGGACGATAATTGTGTTGATCTGGAGCACATAACTAGTTCAAATTTAACATATAATCTCATCACGATTGACTGAAAAGCAAGCAATATACAATGTTTGGTTCAAATCAAGTTATATCCATTTTTCAAAGTCAATTATGTTATGATGGAAGACTATTGAATGGCACTAGTTAGCCCCCAATCTTGTTAGGGAATACGGAATTTAATGAAAAAGCATCCTTGTGAAATTAAATTTCGACGAGCAAGAATTTTGATAATCAAAATGTAGATATCCAAAGATTGATAGAATCGTAATTCTTAGATTAAAGACTCTGTGTCCAAAAGGTTAAAAGACTAAAGTTAAAAAGATCAACAGGCCAAATATCTGATAATATGTAGCTCTACAGCTCAACACGTCAATATTTTGGTACATCAATCGTTAAGTTTTTCGATATTTTGATCCTTGAGATTTTTTTGTGTTGTAATTTTCATCCGGCGCTCCTCTTTGGCTGAGCTTTTGATCATCGAGGTATTTTTGTACATCGAGCAAGATTCGAACCCCTGCCACGCCGCTTCTCCAGTGTGAATTTCGTCGGGATGTATCGGTTTTCAGAATTTTTACAAAGACTGTCGCGAAAACACTTTCTTCCTGATATCGACTTTCGAGAAGGTCGGTCGGTATCTATATTTTCAGGAATTTGCGAAAGGTTGGAATATCGGTGAAGTCGAAAATTCCAGGCATCTCGAGAAGTTTCAAGTCGAATTTTCCAGACGTCAGGAAGTTATTTATTCCCGAAACATCGGGGGGAACCTCGAGAGTCGGGAGTTCCCGGATTTTCGGGAAATATGTTCTTATCCTGTCCGGATCCCGGATTTTCGTTTTTTTCCTGTCCAAATTTTCGTGAATTTCGTGAATTTTTTTTTTCCTGTCCAGATCCAATCCAGTTAGGAAAAAGAAATTCCTCACAACTCGTATGGTCCAGAGCCCTGACCTTCACATTAAAGTAATCCGATCTGGCTGGTTCATTTATAATATTTGTAGGGAGGGACACACACAGAGACTCATTAATAAGCATAGTACTGACAGAAAAAGTAGCACAATAGTAGTTTGATATCAACCTCTTTACGTATTACCGGTATAGTACCGCATTACAGTCTCTTACCAACGTTCGTTACATAATTATCTCTTACGGGTTTCTGCTCCCTCCTCTCCCCGTAAAAAAAATCCTTGTTTTCTTTTTCAGCGAACGTTATTCCTACGGTATTTTGTAACAAAAGTGAAAAGCCAATAAAAGGGATATACCGTATAAACAGTAGATGATGATATAAGACCAAACTTTCTCTCCAGCGGCAGTTCTAGGTCAAGGTCGGGTCACTTTTTCTTCGTTTTTTTCCTCACCCCCTCAAATGCATGAAAGAACTCATACGAGAAGTGGAGAAAGTAGCCGCTCCAGCAAAGACTTCATACCCTTTCTTTTTTTTTTTAGAAAAAGAAGAAACAACCAAAAGAAAACAGTTACAAAACAACGGTCACTCATTCGCTTAGACACTACTTTCTTATATGACTCGTCGTAGAACGGTATGGTTTGGTTTACATTTGGTCTGGTCTGTTCCCCCAACCCACCTTTTCACCTCAATCTCGTTTGTTCTTTCTTTCCTTCTCTCTCTCTGCTAATCTTGATTTTTCTGTTGTTTTTTTTTTTAAAAAAAAACATCTTCCCGCTATCGTATACATATTATCGTTTTCTGCATTTCAAAATTATAAATATTTCGTGCTGGCGTTGAAAGTTTCGCGATTTACATTTTAAAAATGTTCTGCATCCCTTTCAAAATTTTGCTAAATTCCCTTTTAAAATACCATGATTTCCTTTTTAAAAAAATTGACATCCCTTTCAAAATTTTGCTATTCCCTTTTAAAATACCATGATTTCCTTTTTTTTTTAAAAAAAAGAATCCCTTTCAAAATTTTGTTATTCCCTTTTAAAATACCATGATTTCCTTTTAAAAAATTACATCCCTTTCAAAATTTTACGATTCTCTTTTATATTATCGCGATTTTCTTTTCAAATGTTGTGCTTCCGTTTCAAAATTTCGCTTTCTTTTTTTAACAAAATATTGTGCATCATCTTTATAATTTCGCGATTTTCCTTTTAATATGTCGGCTTTCTCTTTCAAAATTTCGATTTTTTTTTTGGTCATTTTTTTTTAAGCTAGTGCTACTGTAAATTTCTACTTATGTTGCGTGTTGACTTGACTAAAAGCAGTGCGAGACAAGCCCTGCGGACTGTCAATAAAAAGTACAAATGCAAGTGGATATAACATATACCCATTTTTATCAGACTAGAAACAAACTATGAAAATATAGATAGAGTGCAAACAATAATTTTAAAATATCCCTGTTCATAAATATAAAAATATGTTTCTATTATTACTGCATCCTACAAAAAAAAAACACTTTTTTTTGTCGTGATGAAAGGAACTCATTCTTAACAAGCATTTATTATTTTACTCTCCGAATCGATCTTCTAAATTTTGAATTGGGTTGTTCATTGTCCAAAGAATTCCGTTTCGAAAATTTCCAATATTGAGTGGAACTTATATTGGTGTAGTGCTGTTGTGTGGGTGAGCTCACTTCAGGCAGACTAAATGAGGTTCATTTTTAGCCACCAAACAGGTAGGTATCCAGAAGTTGGTTTTGGGAGGAGTCCAAGGGCTTCCGGGGGGTCCAAGGTGTGTCCAGGTATGAAATGTACATTAAATATTTATAATTACCCCTGAAATTAAACTATTTTCCCATAAAACTCTGAGTTTTGAAGGGGACGCACCCACCTCCTAAATGCGTCCTTGCCTCCCCTATTTCTCACGTTATTTTAATCAGAGCGGTAACGTGTTACTGGGCAAATTGGGTCAAATTTTGGACCGGATCAGCGGGGACTCTATACTTGAGACGTGACCTCACACGGTGACCCGATTTCGACCCGGAGCGCAAAGCAGTTTTAAGTTTTTCCTTTATTGTTTTGTTTGAACAGTGTTTCTTTCAAGAGTGACCGG
Organism: Lepisma saccharinum; assembly: GCA_022664845.1. NCBI lineage: Eukaryota > Metazoa > Arthropoda > Insecta > Zygentoma > Lepismatidae > Lepisma > Lepisma saccharinum. The sequence goes on from JAGDQP010022394.1 coordinate 14,090, forward strand.
GAACAAGGGGATGGGGATCCTTTACCCCTGAGAACGAAAAATACAATGCCTAAAAGTTCCTAATAATATTAATAGGATATGAAAATAGTCTCATCACCCAGGAAGGAACAAAAATGTCCTCGGAAGGGTGTAAATAAGTCATCCCTTTCTTCTCCCGCCCTTGGAAAGGCTATTCTGAAATCTAATTTTATTAATTTCACAAACGAAAATATTGATTAGTTCAAACTGCAGAAACAAGGCCGAATTAAATCGGGTCAAGATAGGGTAAATTTTGTCAAGATAGGGTAAATTGGGTCAAGATAGGGTAAATCGGGTGAACATAGGGTAAATTGGGTCAAGATAGGGTAAATCGGGTCAACATAGGGTAAATTGGATTTAGATAGGGTAAATCGGGTGAAGATAGGGTAAATCGGGTCAAGATAGGGTAAATTGGGTCAAGATTTTATCATCAGGCCGTCGAGACACAGTCAGTCTGTTCATTTCGGTCAAGATCGTATCAATTTTCGGACTGGGTCACCGAAAGTGACCAGTTTTCAGCTATGATTTTAATTCCATGTTGTCGTATGTTCATCCGTAATGTATCTTAGGTCAGCGCATCAACGAAAGTAGAGAGAGAGAGAGAGAGAAAAGACTTCAGATTTGAATTCGGAAAACTTTGATTTAACCAGCCGCTTAGCTATAGACTTTCATTTACGGTACTTTTGCACTTTATGTACTCAGTCTATAAGTCATGCTAGCGCCTAAACGAAAGTTGACACATAGTAAAAAATTCCTGTGTTAGTTCAACACTTTTCGGTGTCAGCGCGTGACTACCATTGTTTTGTGTTAAATCAACACCACACACGGTGTTGATTAGACATCAAGTGTTTGTCTGTCTCCATCTTCATCGCTTGCTTTCATAGAAATGGAACATATTCTCAATGAATGGGAATTCTGACCCTTAATTGACAAATGGAAAAGTCATTAAACAATGATATACGTCGTGCGAGTTACTTTGTTTGTGTTTGCGATTCAGCAACATATTTTTATCCGTATAGACCTACTGTTTGAATCTAGTGTATTATTATTATTATTATTATTATTATTATTATTATTATTATTATTA
>JAGDQP010022394.1:15204-30473 GCA_022664845.1 Lepisma saccharinum
TTATTATTATTATTATTATTATTATTATTATTATTATTATTATTATTCTGTCTAGCGATTAAAATTAGCTCAGGCGGTATGACGTTGAACTTCTAATTCAGCAACCTATATTCAAGTTTCGCTACCGCCGTAGCTTTTATTTTTCTTGTTGCTAGTACCGAAATGAAAACCGTGTGTTGTGTTGATTTAACAAAAAAAAAGTAGTAGTCAAGCTCTTACACCGAAAAGTGTTGAATTAACACAAGGAATTTTTACTGTGTGGAGAGAAACTGACTTCATATTTGGATTTGACGACCTCGAGTTGCTCTACCATTTTCAATCAAGTAATAGCACAACGTTTCAACGCGGTAATATTAGACTATCTGCACTTCTGTGAAATTACTCGCATTGAACAAAAAAGTTTTCATCATTTTCTTCACTTACCGATACCCATACCGGTCAAAATTGATGCTAAAGCTTTTCTTCGCCGTACCTACTTGCTATATGGAACCTCTGTACGTTGTCGTGGGATTTATCCTGTCCTTCTTCATTTTCTTCATCCTTTTCTTCGTTTTCCCATAATTTTTTAAAATTCGAAAACTGTGATGTAGAGCCCTATTGTTACTTTTAGGAACTTTGCTACGCTCTATTACGAAACACCTATGTAAGAAGAGCGTCTGCGTAATCATCATAATCATTATCGTCATTCTTTTCTGACACGGTGGCAGTTTCTCCAAAGCAAATTTAACCCCCTCTCTGTTCGGTCCGGTTTCCTATTTGTCTTAGTGAACTATATTTTTCCTTCTTAGAATTGTGAGAAAGCTACAGCTATATTTTACTCCTCCATCTGGCTAGTTACCCCCTTCATCATACCTCCAATACACTGAAAATCCCCCCGGCACAAAAAGTACTCAAATAACTCACCATAAATTATCATTATATGAGCACATGTGAACTTTTATGTGACTCTACTGAGGAAATGCGAGAATTTTGTGTGCCTAATGTGTCTTTTTATTCGGTTCTTACCCATAGTGCCTCATTTTTCACACATTAAGTTCATATTTACCGTACTTCGCATTACCTAGATTTTGTTTTCAGATCAATTTTAGTACATTTGTCAACTATTTAGTGAACTTTTTTGTGCATGAATTAGGTGTCAGTACACCAGAAATTCATATGTTGTGCACTAAGACAGTGGTGTAGTTCATATTAATGTCACGAAAAGTATGCACTAAAATCGTGGTAAAACTGAAACATATTGTGAACTTTTTTTCAGAACATATTGTGCACTATAAGTGTACTTTGATTTTCAATGTATACAATTCCTGGACGAGTGGACAATATTCTAATCAGTTTCGTCTGAGCGTTATTATTTCCAGCAATGCTGTTTGTTTAGCTCACTCGCTCCAGTTCTTCCTGATTAGGTATCTTTTAAACCAAACTTATTTTTATTTTCCTTCAGGTTCACATTTCAAACGTTTCCACTCTTTCTGTTATTAAATTACTTCTTCATATTGATCACGTTTTTGTTCAGCTATCGCCATCTCTGGTTTCAGTATATTTTGTTCTTTCTTTTTTGTTAACTTCAGAATCGAACTAGGTATCCTTCACAATCCCCAGTCCAGATAATAAGTTTCACAAAAACACCGGTATATGTTTTTAAAAAATCAAGATTTTGGACTTAGGTTGTAGATTACGAAATTTCAAAATCTAACTTAGCGACCTTCCAAGCCCTTTAACGATATCAAATTTAATTGACATTCTACATTTCTTTTTCAAAATTATGTTATTTTGAGCTTTCATCATTTTTAAATTCGAAATTCAAGCTAGCGTCTTGGATTTCATAAATTAAAATTTAAAAGTTCTCAATCTATTTTAGTGGCTTTCTGAATCTTCAGACATAACATTTCACGAAAATTGGCTGGCTTTCAAAAATTAAGCTCTTTTAGGCCGACAACATTTTAGGGTTTTAAAAAACAAATTCTAACTTGAAAATAAAACTCAGCGCCCTCCGAAAGTCCCAATTGTGAAATTTAAGGAAAGTTAGTGCTGGTATTAATCAGACCGTGTACGTTACTTTCCTTCACACATATTAGGATGGATCGAAAAAAACACTTTTTGAATTTGCTATGTGGATAGGATAGATTTTTGGAAAAATAGCTTCAATATTATGTGTAAAAAAAATTCAGCTCGATCGGTCGACATCTCAAGCTGCCGCCAGACATCTGAAATTGTGAAAATCGACCTAAAAATTCCCTTTTAGGAAAAAAATATTAAAAATTCAGATTTAAAAAAATAAATAATAATTTCTCTTACCAATGGTAGGAATTGACCTTAGAATACACTTAATATAAAATTATGAACTTGAGAAAACTTATTTTCGACCAAATGTGTTGTCAAAAATGGCAAAAAAAGAAAAAATCACTCAAATTCACCCCTTTTATAAACCGGTGTATCTGTGTGTTTTCCCGCCACCCAAGTCCCATTTGACCACCTATTTGGACTCCCTCGCTGCCTTTGCACTGGCTCTTCGTCCTCCTCTTATCAGTAGTTTGTGATTAAGAATTTGTGTTGATCGACGTGTCGCGCCTGGCAGTGATTGTCGGTGCATTTGTAAGGATTTCTTTGTTTTCTTATTGGAACAGTTTGTTGTACGTTTTGCCACGTAAAAGTGTCAGTGTCGGTGACCAATAATGTGCATTATACCTTAATTGCGAGTGTTCGTTTTATTGTGCTGTGAAACACAGATGATCAGAATACATGAACTCATTGCTTTGAGTTCACTTTTCGTGACTTTGTGCCTGGTAGTTTGTAGTGACTGTCTTGGTATCTCGTGATTTCTTTGTTGGGAAGTCATGACTTTACGTAAGGTGCTGGGATCAGATGTAACGCACAATACTATTGGATGCCCACAACAACTGCTTTGGGATGCGTCATCACCGTTACTTTTGCAAATTGCAGATGGCGTTTTAAGGCACTATTTATGGGAAAGAGAAGAAGCTATGAAGATTTATATCAACCATTGGGAACCTTCTACCAAAGAACTGTCGAAGAATCTATCGCAAAACGGGTAATATAAATTTGAAGTGTTGCCTCTCAATCTCCGGTGATGCGATTATTATTGGTGAACGAGCGATAATTGTAAAATTTTTGAAGTATCATGAAAACCGCCGTCAGCTTCAGGAATTTTATAGTAAGTATATTCTAAGGTTAATTCCAACCATTGGTAAGTGAAATTGATGTCTAAAAAAAATATATTATTTTTTTCCCAAAAGGGAATTTTTAGATCGATTTTCACAATTGCAGGGGTCTGGTGATCGTAAGGTTATTGTAAAGCAACGATCACCAACAAAAGATGGCAGCACTATCTCCGTATATGTCTAATGTATTTTTATCGTTGCACGAAATTTCAATACTGTTCCTACAAATTCAAGCCTAGAGAATTCTAACTTTCAGGGAAGAAAGTTCATAACCAATTCAAGAGCATGATCGATGCCGATTTTTCATTTTCGTTTTCGTTCATTGTTGAAATCGCTTCATTGTTGTTGTTAATATCAAAACCTATAACAATGAAGCTATTTCAACAATGGACAAAAAAGAAATTTAAAAATCAGCATCGATCATGATCTTGAATTGGCTATGAACTTTCTTTCCTGAAAGTTTGAATTCTCTAGGCTCGAATTTGTAGGAGCAGTATTGAAATTTCGTGTAACAATGAAAATACACTAGACATATACGGAAATAGTGCTGCCATCTTTTGTTGGAGATCGTTGCTTTAGATTAACCTTACGATGTAGTACCTCCGTTAACTATATAGAACGCAAGTTATATATATATATACCCGTTCTCTTTAACTTTCTTCAGTTCGTCACCTTTATCTTCATGGTAGGCACTGAATAAAATACACGAGGAAGGGTAAAGATACATACGCTAGGGATTTTATTTCCACATTGTGTTGTAACCATTTATTGTCTTCGAAATAGTTCTTGCCTATAGGACCTGTACCCCCCCCCCCCCCCCCCCCCGCATAAGTTGAGAATTCTTTTGCAATGCTATTTGTAATTTTCTTAATTTCTTAAAATGTAGACAAAAGTTTTACGTTTCTTGGCATTAAAAAAAAAACTTTTAAAATTGGTTTCTTGAGGCTTTTCTTCTTCCGTTTTTTTTCTTTAATGAAACGTAGACCTTTGTTTCTCTTCCAAATTTCATTTTAGGTGTTGTGAAGACAGTGATCTCCTAAACATATCACACAACTGAGAGGTGACATCCCTCGGTGAACACTATTCCGCGTGCAGAGGTGCTGGGAAGTAGCGGTCTTAGTATAGGTACTATACTGGTGTTCACCCAGTGAAACTAAGGAAAATCCTGGAAAAACCTTTGTAAGTATGGCGGGCAGCAAGATGCAAACGTTTCCTGTCTGGAAATCTGAAGTTCGCTATTGTAGCTAATAAATCACTGAGACTGGCAGCTATTTGTTTTATTTGGTATACAAATTTTATACTCAGAACACTATTCCAACATATTTTCTTCAAATATATCTTAGGCCACCTCAAAATATGATGATAGGTGTTCTGCAAGCCTATATGACCTGAAAGTCCCTGGGCAAGGTGAACCGATTTATCATTGTCTTGCATCGGCTGATGGACGTAGAGTTTAAAGTGGACTCCGAACCATTTTTGTTCAGTATAGAATCCACAAACAGGATGCTGTTGCAATATGCAGCCACTAAAACAGAAAAAAAAAATCTGCTTTTGTCAGAACAAGGAAGGATTATTAGTGACTTCTTCAATTTTTCATACGAATTATATTGCGAGCGCAGCGCTGATTAGAGATCGGGGGACCTTGGTGGCCAGTCCTGAGATCACGACAACCAATCCAGAAACTCGGAACCTTTTGATCAAACGATCGATCCACAGATGGCATGACATTTATTATATACACCCCCATTTCGAGCACCCTATACTGAGAAAAGAATCAACTGACTCATCTATACTGGATGTAGTAGGTATGTCCTCTGATACATCTCTTGGTACTGTGCATGTGTGAGAAATGAGTACAATCTATTTTCCACCTTTTTCCATTAATCATTAAAAGAAAACTAGAATAGAACCATTTCATTTCAACATAGCGTATAAGGTCACTTCTTTTTGAAAAGGAAAAAAAAAACGGTGAGCCAGCCGTTATGCGTATGAGAGCCAGAAGAGTTGTGGCCTTCAAGGTACGAATATGGACTTTGTGTATGTCTGTAGGCTTTGCTATCTATCTAAAAGAGAAGAGCCATCGAGGATGACAGAATGACAAGACCAAGCCGTTCTTTGTCCTCCAAATGATTGCAAACATTGCTGGCGATAAATGGAGGTGAAAGAAAAGACTATTTATTGCTGTACAACGTAACAGCGACAAATTGGGTTTGATGGCAACCTACAGATAGTTTATTTGCAAGGACAAGAAGCGTTTTGCTCAAAGGCCATCAGCTGAGCAATAATAAAAGAGGAAATGAACATTAATGGTTAAACAATTATGGACCTCTTCAGCCAATAAAACTTTTGTTTGTAAATATATTTTATCTTCTGTTATGTCTGTAATCTCTGCTACATGAAAAGTTTTGAAATCATGGGCTAGTCTTTCCCAGATGGCATAAACACCATCTTCATGTGATGGATGTAATGACAAACTATCATCGGTTTCACCTTCGGATCATAGAACACACCGAGATAAAGTTATCCGTACTGACGTATGGTACAGAAGTATATGGTATGGAACATCTTTTTTTAAAGTGTGGCATATAAGAAGACAGGAATCTGTTGATACACATTGAAGATGCCGGATATTGCTGAAATATCATTACAATGGTGTTCTATACGTTACGTTCAAACCATTCGTTGGTAAGAATGTAGTATTTGGAACAGAATGACTTCGTTTAACAATACGTAGGCCTACGTTGTAATAAAGTAAGCAGTATATGCTCGATTTCTTCCCCAACTGGCACTAAATTAAACAAACACGGTTCTAATTGTAAGGGTTAAAAAGCTTCAGGGAAACGTGAACAAAACGTATAATAACGACCTGCATTTTGATTTTTATCTTTTGGTAAGTGAAAATAAACAATACATTAGAATATGAATGTACGAATAGATTTGATTCTTGCTCAATTGTTCAATAATCTTCTTTTTTTAAAAAATAAGAAAAGAAAAAAAGGCACAAAAGTCTTCTTTGATTGTGGTTCCTTCCGTGAAGTATTAAGCATCTGTTAGTTCTAATTACGCACAGACCGCAAGATGGTAAGTTGTTATTTAACATTATTTCTACGATATTCACATGTGTATGTAATGCATATGCGTATGTACGACTGACTGCGTATTCATTGAATTAATAAAAGAAACATCTGTTTTAAACCTTTAGGGCAGGGTGGAAACGATAGAAATGCTGGTGGTTGAAATTGTGGTTAAACCTTGTATACAAGAGTTTAATTCTAAGAGTTAAAAAAAAACGGTCTGTTTATTTAAAGCAAAGAAATTTAGTTCAATACAACTAGATTGTGTATGTATTTACTGTGGGCGTAAAAATGCAAATTTTCAGTTTGAATATGAAGATTCTATTAGGCCTAAATCTTTAGTTAAATTTAAAATATATCATGGCGACCAACAACAACATAATCTTCATTGTTCTTATTCTTATCGTGGGCAATCTGAAGACTTGCTGAACCAACCAATAGAGAATGTAATAGATTGATGGAAGATAGTAATGGAAGTCAGTGGAGAATGTAATGAAAGCCATTTTGAGAATGTAGTGGAACAAATAAGGTTATAGTTCAATATTTCTGAGTCAATGTTACCAAATTATTTCAACATAGAATTCGATTATGAAAATGACGCAACATTTATCAAAAAAGGTTTGCTCTGAACTTCTGAATTCACGGTGAGATGCGTCTTCCACAAAAACTACAGCACCATCGCCGTCTGTTTTACGACTATTTACAAGATAAGATAAGCTAAAATTAATTTCAGTTTATGTATAATGTGAGTATTAGTTACTTTTTTGTCATTTATATAAAGATTTACCATTAATGCGCAACATATGGAACATTTTAGAAGACAATTCAAGCCAAATCGCACCGAAGATGAAAATTTTATTCAAAAATTGTAGCTAGTGTTAACGATTTGATTAAAATCCTCGATTACATTCCTCATTCACTTCAATACATCCCCCCATTCATGTGAGCTTCCATTACGTTCCCTATTGACAACATCGTTACATTCTCATCGGTAACTATATATTTCTTATTGACTCCCGTTACATTGCCTATTAGCTTAACTACGTTCCCCACTGGCTATATTACGTTTCATACTGGCTTCCATTACATTCCCTATCGACCTAATTGCACTGTCTACATTACATTTAATTTCCATTACATTCTCTATTGACTTCATTACATTTAACATTCTCCTTATCCACCTGATACTTCCCATTCTCCTCCTTGTTTACATTTCGAATAGTTCCAATTTTTCACTTGAGAGAGACATTTGAAAACAAAATTTGAGCTTATAAAAAAAATTGAGCACCTCCTTTAGAATTATCATAACTTATCTAAGGATTTTTGTGGGCTTATATTTGGATATCTTAAATAACGTTATGTATAGAAAGAAGGCAGAATTTGACGCAAAGTTTCTTTCCAGGAGGATTCACAGATGACCTTGTAGATGTGCATGCGTGAGCGTTGTGTGAATGTGTGTGTGTGTGTTATGCATGATACAAACACTGCTTACAGGATGCGCTACCAAATTAGAATCAATACAGACTTTTTACCTGGGTTTCTCCACCCTTCTTGTATGAGTGGTTTACTAGGTAAATTGAAAATTAACAGTAGTTAGAACCGATGCAGGGATTTTTACAGAATATTCTGGTTTTTGCCCTCTTTCCACAAAACTCTCGTGCTTTCCTGTCTTCTTGTTTCACCTTCTTTCTTCTCTTATACATATTCCGATTCACGGTAAAATATCTCTCGAAAGATAGAAACCGTAGCATCCACACCCACGACAGAGGCTTTATAGTTGCATGCTCGCATCTGGAGATCGCTAGTAGAAGTTGGAGAACGGTTCACTCCTCAGGGCGGGATTATCCGTGCAGGACCTGACAGTCAAAACTTTCTTATATATTGGCAGAACCGTCTGAATATTTAAGAACGAGTAATAAATCGACAAGTTCTTTGAAGTTTAAACATCTCGGTATTTTGAGGTTTTTATATTCAAGTTTTCGAGCAAGAAGTAACGTGTGTATAAAAGTCCTGCAATTTGACGTCAATTTCGGAACCGCCTGAGTGTTTGAAATTGGTTAATAAATAGAGGAGCTAATAAAGTTGGAAAATTTCGATAATTTCGGAACTTTTGCACATTTACTTCCAGACTTTCGAAAAAAAAACTGTATTACATACAGAAATGAGAACATAGATTTTGATATACATTTCAGATCCGGTATCCTCAAAGAATATTTTGTTGCAGGCAGCAGATAAACAAAAGTAAAAGCGATACTCCCTGCCCCTCGTTCCCACTAAAATGTCGCTAGACAGATAATAATAACTCGTCATCCGACTAAGAGCGAGATTTCTTTTCCATTAACAACCGCATTCGAAGTTTTCTTATGATGTAAGCTTTTTATATTCCTCTAAAGATAGCTTCCTTGCACTTTCCTTGCAGAATTCCTAAACATGCAAACTTACATGCAAAAAGAGAATCTTATCGAATGTATCAAAATTCGCATAGCCTTATCTGATTGCAATTATGCGAGCATGGCTAAATCACAAGAAGTATTATTACTTTATTTCTTTATAATAGTTAATTGCTAGTTCACCATGCTATACTTAATATGTACTCACATGTAGGTACCTATGAATGCACGCATATTATATTTGCGTAGCTATGTGTAAAGAGAGGAGGGTTGAAAGGCCAATAAAACGTAACGTTCGTGCACCGTATCTTGGATCATGAAAATGAGAATTAGGATAAAATTAAAAATGATACTATACCTTTAAAAGCTATTATTTTATCTAGAAGCACAAATAAGTATAAAATACGTTTGAATCTACAGTAGAACCCCGTTTATCCCGCACTTCTGGGTACTGAGGGCATGGTCCGAACGCGACAAAAGTCGGAATACCAGAGGAACAAAATTTAAATACAATGAAATCCAAAGAAATCTATTTGATAATTATGGAAAACAACTAATGTCTTAACTGACTTATAAAGAATACTGAATGTAGTATTTTTATTAAACGAGTACGCTACACTGAAACGCGATTTTTAACAACAAAAAAATAAAAGGTTACACCTGACAAAAGTCACCGCTTTAACAATAAACACTCGTGAAGCAAACCATTAGAACACACTGGTCAAGTGTCACCAGTTAAGGTTAATGTAAAGCAACGATCTCCAACAAAAGATGGCAGCACTATCACCGTATTTATATGTCTAATGTATTTTTATCGTTGCACGAAATTTCAATGCTGGTCCCACAAATTCAAGCCTTACTTACTTACTTACTTACTACGTACTCCTCGGCGCTACAGCTCGGGGTGAGCTTTGGCCTCATGGTTTCTGATGTATCTTATTATATTTTGTTTCTTAATTATGTCTTCTAACTCATCATTGTACCTCTTTCTCCATACGTTCCTGTCCTTGACTGGTCCGTATATTTTCCGTAATATTCTCCTTTCAGAAGCGTTTTAATGCGTTTTCTATTTCTACAGTAATTGTCTAGGTTTCTGAGGAATACGTAACCACCGGTCGTATCATTGAGTTGTATATCTGCAATTTAGTAGCTCTTGATATTAGTTTACTTTTGAATAGTTTTGGTTGGCGCGTTGCTCTGTTCCCTACCTGTATTCTGTCGTGCACACACGTGCTCATATTATTTCTATTATCTATGACGCTTCCAAGATAGTTGAACTTGTCTATTCCTTCAAATGATTTCTGGCCTATCTTTAGGTTTCTGGGTTTCCTTCTTATTTCAGATGTTGAGATTATCACATATTTTGTTTTCCCTTCATTCACTTCTAGACCCATTTTCTTTGTTTCTTGCTGTATTTCCTCAAATACCTGCCTCAGTCTTTGTTGGAATCTTGCAACAATGACTATGTCATCAGCATAGGCACAAATCTGGATTGATTTTGTAAATACATTTTCTCTCTGATCTATTTTGTTTATTCCATAATGTAGGGCTATTATGAATAGTGTAGTGGATAATCCATCTCCTTGCTTGACTCCGGATATTACTTGAAAACTGTTTGTAAGTTGTCCTATTTTAACTTTTTCCTTTAGAGTCTCTCATTGTCATTGCTACCAGTCGTGTCAGTTTCTTTGGTAGTCCTAATGCATTCATTGCTATTATCAGCTCTTCTCTATTTATACTATCAAAGGCTTGTTTATAATCCACGAATAACATATGTAGATCGAGATCATGTTCTATGTGTTTTCTATCATTTGTCTGACTATGAATATTTGGTCGGTAGTGCTTCTATTCTCCCTAAATCCACACTGGTACTCTCCTATTAACTTTTCCGTGTGTACTTTCATTTTCGTTTGTATGGTTCCTGCTAATATCTTCTAAGCTACGTCAAGCAGTGTTATATCTATGTAGTATTATGCAAATTTGAGCAACAGAAAAGAAAATTATAATACCTTCCCAGTTCCTTCCCATTATATCACAGAAAGAAAAGAAAACCTATTTTCGTATTTTTAATGTAAAGTGTTTTTCCCCTATGAGTGAAAAAAAATAAATATAAAATTCAAAGAAAAGGAACATCAAAATAAGTTAACAGTTAAACCAAATATCCTACATATGTAGGGCTAAAAGTGTTTGCAAAAGGATGTCAAAGACTAATAATAAAGAGAGAGGAATGACCTCCTAAATGTGACCTAGTGACCAGAGACCAAAGATATTACAGGCCGCAAAATAAAGACAATAAATACTGGCGTTAGGACACACACAATCAGAGAGCGACAGACTGAGCTTCGTTGCAGCCAGTTCAATATACAAGAGTCCATGAGAAGGTGAAATCAAAGTATTTGTGACTTGTATCAAGTGGACATTACGTGTGGCTTGGCTGAAGACACTTTGAAGTCCATCCTAACCCTTCTCTGTGCGACAGTCAGAACTCGAACTTGTAACATGTTAGGACGGTAAGGGAATTGTGATTTATTTGACTTCTGTTCCTCTTCCAAGGTGCTTGTTTGTGTGAATTCAATTGTTTACTGTTGCAAAGGTGATTGGGAGGTTTTCTTGCTGTGATATGGCATCGGTACCTAAACCACCATACTGATTATAATTTTATTTTCTTTGCTCCGTTTTTAGTAAGAAATAAACAATTTTCACTATAATCAAATTCTACAATTATTTCCTTTAAATTTGCATACATTTTGGGTTTTCTTATAACATAACAAACCGAACAAAGAAAACTTGATTTGATAAAAACTTGATAGCAGTTTCCGCTAACTGTTTTATCCCCTTTCTTAAAGAGTGGGCATATAAGTCCTGTTTACCAGTTTTGTTGTATTCTTTCTTCTTTCCATATTTTCGTGATTAAGTTGTGGATATGTTTGACTATGCTTTGTCCTCCATATTTAAAAAATTCTCCTATTATTTCATCTTCCCCGGGCGCTTTGTTATTTTTTATTTTGTCTATAGGTCTCTTAACTTCTTTTATGGGTGGCGGTTGTACTCGGTCCTCTTCAGTTTCTGTTTAAGCTTGTTCATCCTCCATGCTTGTTTGTTGCTCTGTGCTATTAAGCAGTTCTTCGAAATGCTGTGCCAAGCGTTCTAGAATTGCGTTATCCTGTAGTAACAGCCTTCCTTCTTTATCTTTACATCCTACGGTTCTTCGTTGGAACCCCCTTTTTAACCTGTTCGTTGCGCTATAGAACTTCCTCCTTTCATTTTGTTTATTCCTCAATTTCCTCTAACTACTTTTTTTATACTTTCGTTCTTGTTCTTTCTGCATACTTTATTGGCTTCACTTCATAGTTCCTTGTACTTCTCGCAATTTTATCTTGTTTCTCTCTCAATCATTTTTCCTTGCTTCGTTTTTCCTTTGTATTACATCTCTGCATTCTTGATCGAACCATTCCTCATTGCGTTTATTCTTTTTAGTACCTATTTTATTTTCTGCCATTTCCTTCATTACATTTTTTATCCTTTCTCATTCTTTATTAATGTCCTCTTCTTCTGCATCCTCTCCTAGTTTTTCTTCTAGGGCTTCCCTATACTCCTGTATTGCTTTTGCGTCTTTGAGTTTATCTGTGTCCCATTTTCTTTTCTTTGTGATCTTTACAAAGAAAAGGGCAAAGCATTATATATGACACTGAGTTTACGTCTAAAGATGATTTCTATTAATTTCTGTTTATAATTTCTTTGCTTTCAGACAATGGTTCCAACCAAAAATAGTTCCTCCCGTCAGTCCTAGAGTCAGTCTTCTCTCAAGGCAGCCATCAAAACCATTCGGGAAAAAAACATTATCAACAAATAGGGCGTCGATCAACAAATACGGTATTCTCAGACGCACCCTGTGTGACTATGTAAGTAAGAACAAACTAATTAAATCAAAACTTGGTCGTAGCCCCGTGTTGACAACGGAAGAGGAAAAGGAACTGGTAGCACGCATTAAAAAACTGTCATCAGTAGGCTATCCATTAACTCCAAAAAGTGTTAGGATGAGTGTCTATCGTTATTGTAAAGGCAAAGGGGAAAAAACACCATTCTCGCGAACGAACAGAATTACAGGTCGATACTGGTTCAAAGCATTTATGGAGAGAAACAAGGATGTGTCGATAAGGAAGTGTCAGAATTTAAATCCAGCGCGTGTCCACAAACTAATTCCATTCATTGTCAAGGACCGTTTCACAAAACTTCGTGAGATCATGCTCAACTTAGGTGTTATGGACAAACCTCAGTGTATTTTGAATATGGATGAGAAAGGAAACAGGTTCTGCCTCCATAAGCAGCCAAAAGTTTTGGCTGTAACCGATCCTCGAAGGGCATCTAGTTGCTGAAGAACACGGAGAAAACGTGACTATTGTGGCGTTCAAATGCTCTCGGAAACGCTATTTCTCCAGTGATCAGTAACAAGGGAAAACGAATGAGACCAGAATGGAGATCAACATGCACGGCAGTGCATGAGCCAAGTTCTTCACGTCAGAAAACGTCAGCACTGCCAGAAGCATGTTATACAGGAACAAGAGTTTATGGCAAAATCGACGATTTGGGAGCCCCGTAAGAAAAAAGATGTTAAAGATAGGAATATGAGCTTTTGCCTTTAAGGAGATATGGTAAATATGTGCAGATGTACAATATTTCATATTCGTATCTCAAACTATGTTCTAGTTGTGGATCCCTGAAATTGCACATTTTAGGCTAACTGACTCACTCACTGACTGACTGACTCACTCATCATATTGTTTAGGGTGTTTGGAGTAAGCTAGAAACATGAAATTTGGTATGAAGGTAGAAGATGATAAGTAGATAAAGGAAAAATTCCGACATTTTGAAAAGGTCGCCATTTTGGATTCAAAATGGCCGCCAAACCTAACATTTTAAAGAATATACAGCCTAAACGGCTGGCGCTAGAATAACGAAATTTAGTTTGACAGTACAATATTATTATTAGATTATGAAAATATTACAAAAATACCTCTAAAGACGCCATCTTGGATCCAAAATGGCGGACGTCATAAATCCATTTTCCACACTGTTTGAGCCAGAGATACGAAATTTGGCATAATGATGTATTATCAAAAGTAGTTTAGGAAAACATAACAACGTTTTAAAAAAGTCACCATCTTTGATTCAAAATGGCAGCTGAAATACCATTTTTCACATCGAGATAGAGAAATGAAATTTGGTATGACAGTGTATCATCACTAGTATGTCACGAAAATATAAGAAAGCGTTAAAAATGTGTCCATCTTTTATCCAAAATGCCCGCCTAAGCCCCACTTTATAACGACTGAAGCTAGAGAAACGAAATTTGATATAAAGGTGTACCATTACGAGTAGGTTAGAATAAACTCGGTTCGTCTCCCCTACTAGGGTGCAGTTCCCAGCGGGAGCCTGATTGCGATAAAGGGGTGCACCCCAGCGAGGCCATCTTGGAATTCTGGGGGCAGCGCCCCAATGACACTAGTGTAAAAAGCTGCGAAATACGAGCAAAAGCACCTGAGGTGCAAAATGTCCAGTCAACTCCTTCAACCTTAAAAAGTGGTGAAATGGAATATGGATGAGCCTAGCTCCTCGAGTCTAGCTCCTGCTTGTTCCACCAAGTTTTACTCGTCACAAACGTTACCACTGCCAGGAGCATGTTATACAGGCAGAATGTGGAAGTTTCCCCATTCGGACGCAGCGCTCTGGAGTATGAGGGAATATCTGCATCATGTGGCGCAGTGCACTGCAGATTCTGGTTGTGATAAAAGGACGCAGTTCCTCCAAACTCCTCAAGTTCGATGCGCGGCCTGCCATGGGATTCTTGGCGCAGCGACGCGAGCGAATTGAGGGGAGTATCAACACGCACGGCAGTGCATGCAGCCGAGTTCCGCGTGTCACAAAACGTCAGCATGCTATACAGGAACAAAAGTTTATTGCGAAATCAGCGATTTTGAGGTTCTGTAAGAAAAAAGATGTTAAAATTTGGAATATGAAATTTCGAAGTATGACGGTATATCATCACTAGTAGATTACAAAATATCTGCAAAGACATCATTTTGAATCCAAAATGACTGACTTCATAATCCATTTTCCAGACCGTTTGAACTAGAGATATGAAATTTGGTATAAAGGTGTATTAACAAGAGTAGTTTAGGAATAATTTACATTTTTGAAAAAGTTGTTAACTTGGATCAAAATGGCCACACAAAAAACTTTTTCCACATCATTCGAGCTATAGAAACGAAATTTGGTATGAAGGTGTACCATCACAAGTAGGTAACGGCAATGTAAGAAAACTTTTTAAAAATCTCTTTCTTTAATTCAAGATAGCCGCCCAAATACCATTTTCCAAACCACTGAAGCTAGAGAAACGAAATTTGGTATGAAGGTGTACCATCACGAAAATGTTTCAATAAATCGATCAAACCACTGCTATGAGGGTACAGCCCCCGAGGGGATATAGAAAAAGGTCTGCACAGCATGGGGCGCTGCCCCCAGAAAGTCTGATTACAATAAAGGGGGCGTAGCCCTAAAAATTTGAAGTTGGGGCGCACACGGAATTCTGGGGCAGCACACCCAGCGAGGCGAACCTAGTATATATA
>JAGDQP010022395.1:0-17098 GCA_022664845.1 Lepisma saccharinum
ATACGAGCAGCTCTACAATGAAAACTGGCAAAACTAACAATGTTTACTATAATTTAGCTTGGTACAATAAAGGCATCCAGTACGCTCTTTGGATTATAAGTTTGGTAGTAAGACAGTTTTAGAATAGAATATTGTTCTCTTATTATCTGTGTTGCCTACATAGCGACTCGATTCACTAGTCCTTTGGAGACTAAATGTATCGTTTCTTACATAATGTAGTACTTACGAAAAATTCATGCGTAAAGTACCGGTACTTTTAAATCAAGATATCCGTGTGCATAGGTGATATATCCAATGTATCGACTTTTTCCAGAAAAAAAGAAAAGGAAAGGAAATTTGTTTTAGTAGCCTCAGAGGCATAGTTAGGTTGGAACTATTACGGAACTTATTTTATGCTGCAGAATACTGTTTGACACTGTTTTGCAGCATTAGAATTACTAGCAATATTAGGCCGAGTATGGGCTTCACCTTTGTACACGGACCCTTGATATGTGCTACAGCATATCGGGTCATTCTATTTTCACGTGTAAGTTCGCACAGCGTTATGGAAGTATAACCGTGTAATATATAATTGTAAAGTTAATTTGTGATATGTATGCAATAAGCACATATTCGTTCTCAAATAATTAATGGTACAGTTAGTTTTAGGTAGAGCAACTTATTCATGTCTAATTTCCGTTAGAAGCTGCGTGAATTAACACAATGTAGTTTTTTTTTTAACGTGATGTATTTACTCTAGTATTTTAAAGACCGGTGAAAAACCGGAAATTTTCGAAAAACAAAAACAGGAATAATTGTTTTTTTTTCCCCGAGGCAAAAGAACCCTGGTTTTATTGACGAAATCTGTCTTTTTGCGTTTTCATTACCAATATTAATTACTTATCATATCTAATGCATTTGTTGTTTAGGTTTAATACAATTAAATGTTCTTACGTTAAAACATGTACAAAATACAATCAATTTAATTAGGAATGCAATATATCTCATTAGCACCCTTGTACATGAGAGAAAAGTTCTGGCCACGTTTGTCCCTTAGGCATCTTTGGCTCAGACCGAGAAAACTTGCATAATGCTTCAAAACTTTGTCAGACGCAGTCCCATTGCTGATTTGTTTGTCTAAATATATGTTTTGAACATGAACTAATATTTTAACTAATACATCGATGATAAAATGTTGTCAGGGTAATAGTAAAAAAAAAAACGTTCTTTTCCAAAGTAGCACGAAGAATTGAAAAAAAATCCTTTTTTTTTTATTCTGGCGTTCAATTTTTCCGTTTTTTTTTTTTTTTTTTTAAACCCACTAATCTACTCGTAGTTTTGAAAATCCTCATTTTTTGTTAGAAAGTTCGTTATGATACATATGAATGCAGTGCCGTAAACTTTATTATGGGTTGGGGGATATTTTAGTTAATAATGACAACGGCCCTTCACCATATTTTATTTCCTAAGTGTTTTGAAATACAACTGTTCTAATTGGTTGCTTGAATGTTGGAGTTTAACCTAATTAAGTGTTCCAGTGTTTAATACCACCCACCCGTACTTTGGATCTGCTCTGGTAAAGCATAAGTGTTTGAACCTCGCTGCCGGTATTCTTGCCAGGTTTTCCAAGCAAATACTGGGATGGTGCTTCAAAACCGTTACCCCCATCCCAGATGATGTAGAGGGATAAATAGTGGAATTATAGCCTTTGAAAGATGGTGGTGCAGGGCTCGAAATGGAAAGTTGCACGAAACGGAACGCTTTACCTTCGTTAACACAATATTGTAGTCTTTCTCTATGTTTACGATATTGACGAAACGGAACAGGAAGGTTCCAGCCATTCAGGAACCGGAGCGGCATTCCGGTTTGCTCCGGTCCATTACGAGCCCTGGGTAACAGTGAAAGTGGCGCTGAGTTGTACTTAACTGAGATTCAAACCGTCGGCAGTAACAAAATATGCACGATATGGCATAAGTTGAATCTGATATATTTAAGGCCTATATATCCCTAACCCCATCCGAGTTTATGGAAATGTTTGTAGGGATTAGTCAAAGTAATATAACATATTCAAATACTAGTTATATAGACCAGCGCTGGTGGGGAGAAAAAGCACCGAACCAAGCTATTAATGTTACGTCGTAAAATAGTATTTCACACTAATTATTGCAAAGGATACGGAAAATAGATTTAATCCTAATTAATTCGTAAAATAATATATTGATCGACTGGTATTGTGATTCACAAGATGCAGTCTCAACAAGCATGTGCTCAGAAATTTGTTTTGGGAGTAGGGTTGCCAACCGTCCGGTATTTTACCGGACGGTTCGGTTTTGATCTGTCCGGTAGGACCTCAAAACCAGACGTTAAATGTCCGGTATTTTCCCTCCTACTAGTCCTATTCTCTGTTCTATTCATATTATTTTTTAATTCCATGGAAAGTAGATATAGTTGAATCTGGATTCTAAAATTAACCGCATTTGACAACCGGCTGATCAGGGCCCTAGCGCAATTAATACAAATGTAATAATTTTTCGGTTCTTCAAGGCATGGAGAGTAGAGGAGAGCGAAGCTGGTAAGACTTATTTTTCAAGTATATTTTGTGCATGTCATAATTATTGCCAATTATATTTGGTTCTCTGTTTTAAAGTACGATGTATTATTGATGGTAGACTACAAAAACTACATGCGCCGACTCAACCAAAACTGGAATAGGTAAGTTTAATAATGCTTCAAAAGTAACTAAAGTTTTTAATTCGATGTTCGAATCGCTCAATTTTATGTGAAATAATCACTTTTCAGCCAGCCCCCTGTGGGGGGTGTTTACACCCAAAGTCTCGACAACACCCCCCAACCTTGACAGTTTTGCTGTAAAAAATCGATAGAAACCGTACAATACTTCACTTATTGACTTTACACCCCCCCAAACTGAAAATCCTGGCGGAAACTCCGGTTGTTCTCATTTTTGACGAGAATATCACAATCTTAAAGAGTATACTCCTGGAGGGTGTCCGGTATTTCCATATTCAAAAGTTGTCAATCCCAGTTGGGTGGGGTTCACGGGCTTTCGGGAACGTTCAAGGTGTGACTAGGTACGAAATGTACACAAATATATAATAATTACACTTAAAATTATATTAATCTGTCTGTAACAGACATGAAGTGGGACCCACCTCTATATACATCCCTGAGTCTGCCCCCCCCAAAAGTTGTAGTCCTCGTAACGTAATTTCAAAGAAAAAAGATACGTAGAAAAAACAAACGATATCAACGTTTATTTGAGGACACATCGTAAAATGATATGTAAAAGCAGGCATACCTCCAGAAGATTGTTTAGAAGGGAGGCGGTCATGGACTTCCGTGTACGAAATGTACATAAATATATAAATAATTACATTGAAAATTATGCTAATCTGTTTGAAACTGACATTTAGGGGGGCACCCCTACATACATCCGTAAGTCTGACCCACAAGTGGTACGCGCTTGTAACGTAATTTTAAACAAAGAAAAAGATAAGTAGAAAAAACACGACATAAACTACGCCTAAAACTGACTTTTTGGTAGACCCACCACTGTAATGTAACTTTAAATAATTAAAAGAATACCAATGCACCATGCTCACCACTCTAACGTAACTGAAATAAATAAAAGAAAACAAATGAACCATGCTCTGAGAAGACAGAAAAAACTACTCTTCTTAAAGGACTTTCAGATCTATTCCGAGAAGACGGAAAGAATGTATTGGCATATACCCCAATGTAACCATCGTGCAGGATTGGAAACTCAGCGAAAATCGCATCGCTCTGCTTGGTGTATCGCGTCGCTCCGCTTCGAGTGGCCCAAAAGTTGACTCTCACCGTCATTTTGCACTGTATGTCGCAATATGATGACCCCGGTCATTTATGCCACATACAACCTAGTCGTGGGTGTATCCCCCTCAAATGGATGTTAATATTCTATTATATTGAGTGTCGGCAGGAGAAGGAAGTGAGCAGTGGAGTATCGGAACCCGAACCGAATCTGCTGCTGTGCCAGCAGGTGTGCTATAAGTGTAACAGCAATGAACAGTGTAGCATTTGTGGCACAAAACAGTACATATTTTATGCTGGTGCTTGCTTAGAGGTATTCCTGGATTATCTAGCTGTAAGAAGAACAGGTATTAATAAGATAATTTGCATTGCGCATAACGCTAAAGACTATGACGGATGAGAAATATAAGGTATCAGACTATAGAACCAAAATATATATAATCTCTTATTATCAAGACACACAAGTACCGAAAAATATCCCGAAGAGGGAGCACACGATTACCGAAGGATAACTAAATCCGAAATATAGCACAGAGACAGGCATAAGCTGAAACGATGGAGAAAAGGGGGAAGAGACAGACAATTAAAGAATTCCCCACCCCACCCGAGAAGTGAGCGCAGAGAACAACACACATCACCGCATAGCAAATGTCAAAATAGTCCAATCCTCGACGCACACAGACTTCAGACTGGAGGCGATAAACTAAAGTATATCCATAAACGCACGTAAGTCACCGAAGTTAACTTCTAAAAGCTCAAATAAAATCGGTGGCAAAATAAAACATGCTGAATCTCATAGAACAACGAGTTCGTAGCAAACACTAACACGCACCAGTAATGGACCACGCACTACAGTCGGACCTACAGTTGAAAACTGCACTAGTGACATTCGTCGTATTCTCGCGGAAATAAAAAAAGAGTAGGAGAAATAAATGTTCTAATGTACTACCTATGCGCCAGGAGACAGCTATATTGTCCCCTAATGTACAAGGTCACTGTAGAAAATATTAAACACAAGCAAAGTGGAAATCTATAAGAAAATATTAAAGCATAGAAAGTTTAATGTGCGTGCACTCACTTTAATCAAAAGAAAATTCAGTTCACTACAACACTTGACTGTACGCGACAGTGTAAGTTCAAAATAATATATGCGTAAAACATCATTATTATTCATACTGACTTAAACATTAGCTACTCCTACATGCGATTGAATTCAATAAAATATTATAAACCCTTTTTATTCACTGTTTATTTAAGTAAAATGACAGAAAGGTTCAAGATTTCACTTTGAAATTCAAGTCCAAAATTTCTTGTTTGTAAAATAATACGAGAATCACTAATTTACATGTGGATGTTTTCAATCATGATTACCAACATTCGAAAATTCTGACCCTATTCCTGCTATATCACTTTCACTATAAACTATGGACGAGTTCAACTAAAAGCACTTTATGAAATTCAATTATTAAACAATGAACATGGCAAAGTAAGATTTTGATATTTGAAGGTATTTTTCGAAATTAATATTTATAATTCCATAACAGATTCGGATACTATTTCGGGTTTAGCGATCTGGACAGTTCTGAAACAGGTTGAAATTTTACATCAATCGAGCGGAACAAAAGCCGACGAAACAGAGCGCAAGTACTCAACCATTACCGAACGAATAAAAACATGGGGACCTCATCGTACTAAATCTTTCGCATTCGTAGCTAAAGAAATAATAAAAATGAGTGCATAAAGCACAATTTTACTTAGTAATAATAAAATTTAAAACATATAAAGAGAGAAACAGAGATCTGTTGACAGTTTCGACTTATCTAAATCAAAGCATCATGACATATGGCCGACCCATGTTCCCTTACCTAGTTTAGCTCTGCATAGCTAAGAAACAACCTTGCATTAAAAATCTCATAAAAATATTACACAGAGTGCACAAATCAATTATCAAAGTCCTAAACAGAATTTAGATGTAATTAATTAATTTTGCGTATGGAAGTTGAAAACACGAGAAAGAATATTCACTGAAATATTAAACATGTCTTCTTGTTGAGACAACCAGCAGAGCAGAGAAGATGAGAATTTAAAATTTCCAAATTTAGCTGCCTAGGTAAGCTGACATAGCTTCGTAATTATATGTTCAACAAATATTTACTTTACCTGAACAGGCACACTGATTTAGACTTAAAGAGAGTAATTTTAAAAGTATAATTAAAAAGCTTAACAGACAATCAGTGGCCTGCAGCATCTTCTTATGGCTGCTTACGGTATATCTACCAAAAGAAACGCCTTCTTCCTCGACAGATGACGAACGAGCGTAGGAACAAACAACACCGAACAGATCTCGGTTTCAAACCAATCATATCTAACCTTTTGGCAAACTGAATGAAAAACCAAAATTATTGAATATCTAAAAACTGGAAATAAATGAAATATTAATTAATATAAGAAAGTTAATAAATCTTACGAGCAAGGATTCTTCTTGGCGGGAAGATTTGCTAATAATAAGGAGACACATAATTAAGATGAGCTAAGATCCTGGTCCATTTACTGATGCTGACATTATCATCCAATAAGAAAATGAGTAATAAAAGGAAGATGCGTCATAAAGTAGTTCGAGAAATAAACCTTGCGCCAGGATAATTAACAAAATAAGAAGGAAAAATTATACCTTTGCTCGACAAATAAGTGAGAAGATGATCAAAGTATATTGATGACACCGAGAACATTATAGTAAAAATATTTTGGCCTTGAAGCTCAACACAGTAAAAATCGTGACAATAATAAATAAAACAAATGGACCGTTACATACTCCTCCCACAAAGAGAAGAAGACGAGACATAGAGGAACGAAAACCTAGTTCCGATTGGACCATCTTGTCAAAGCATAATATAAAATTACAGAACAAAAATGAATTGTTAACTCAACAATCGAACAAGAAATAATAAAGTTATAAATTAGAAAAAAATAGGTGTAATTGTATTATCCCTCATAGTGTATTTAAATGTGTGTTTAGTTAATTATAAGCACTTATAATTGGGTGTTTAATATAAGAGTAGAACATAAGAGAAGACAGTAAAAGGGTAAAATGATAGGAAAAGACAAATAAAGAAAGAATTTTATAGTGTATCCAGTTTGTAGACTTGTGTTAATGTTGATTTTCTTGTTCGTGTCAACAATTTTGTGTCTTTGTTAATGTTATTACCAATATTTGTCTTTTCTCATCAGAATAATCCCTACTTTCACTTCTTTATAAATAAAACTTATACGTCAAAGATCAATAAGCTTTATGCTAAAACAAGAGTTCGACAGCATTTACATTACTCTTTAGATTAAACTTACATTGAACATGTCGAAGGCAAGAGAAAGACGAGATTGGACTACTCTTCCCTAATTCACGCTTTCTTTTCCTTATTCATTGATGATGACTACGAACTATCGAAATATTGCTTTAGCCTGTTATGTTATTGTCAAACTTATTATTTAGTATATATAAGTGTATTAATTAATATTAACTTGTAGTGTGTGACTCATGTTGAGTGTATGTAACTAGAAAGAAAACTAGAAGTTCGGTTCAGGAGTTCCACGTAAACAATCACAACGCATGAGTAGGCCAATTCTAGAATTCAGGATAACTTTGAACAGATGGAAAAACTCTTTTTTAATATTTCAGAGGAATACCTAATTTCAGAAGAAATTGTTTTCGCTTCTAATCTGCCTTGGTAAGCGGTCTCACAGGTAGGGTATAAACTTCAGTATTACTAGTGAGACCTGCATTGCGCAAATTTTCAATTTAACAGTCTGTATCGACGTAACAGCGACCACTTATTGTCACAGAGGAAAAACTCACTTCCTGAATAGGCTTTTCAATACGAGATTTCGGTGACTTGACCTTTGGAGGTTTATCTGAAGAAAGAGGAATATGTCTTTTGGAAGACTGAACTAAAGGACTGTCAATCGGGAAAAAGATTTTCTTCATCTCATCACCATTAACCATTCCTATCCAAAAACGCTGTTTTTGTACTCACAGTTTCGGTGGGAACTTCGTCAGGCACACTTGAAGATACCTTAGGACGGTTTTCTGAAGATGAACGAATTAAATCACTAGAATAACTTTTATCAGTATGATTAACTGAACCCGACGATATTTTATTACCAGTTTCAGAAATTTTAGAATTTTGAACTTGACTTAATTCAACCTCAGGCTTTTTGTTACTAGTGAGTTCAGGACAGCTAACATCCTCGCTGAGAATTTGATCAAAAATATCAAATCCTGCCTTAAATACCTGTTCAGCAAAACACATATTGACTGTCGACCCAAAAAACGGAACTACTATTTCACCTTCAGCACTGACTAAATTTGAAATGCTATTACCAGCATCGAGCTGACATTTGTAATCCGAAATGAAAGGCATTCCTAAAAGAAGACTAACATGAAGTCCTTCGACTACAAAGACTCTTAATTCAAAGATTTTATCTTTTATATTCAGGAAAATATTTTGAATCCCCTTTACTGAGCTTTTATCATCCCCCAAGAAACCTCTGATCCTAACATTGGAAGCTGGCTTTAACACGAGGAAATTTAGTGAGGAAACCTTTCCAAGTGTCCTAATTCAAAAGTCACCTCGTATCCACAGTCGATCATACACTCTATATCAAAACCAGTGATTCTACACATGACCTTGGGTGTTTTCCAAGATTCACTAACACAATAATCATCACCTGAATCCAAATCATCACCCTCAATCACAAAAGACACATTAAACACTAACTTTCCATCCTGATTTGTAACACCTTGAATCTCAGGTACTGAACTGTCAATTGGTCGTTCAAGTTTAATCCAACGATCTTCAGTCGACCCATCTAAAGACCGCATTGGAAGTTTAAATTATGGGAAACCTGTTCAGGAGAAACTTCAGCCGTCACTAGGTTAATCCCAGCAACACTAGAACCAGGGGGGAAAGGTCTAAGAGAGAGATATATTTCCATTGAAAACATCTATTCATTCCTCTACTCACTTAGCTAACTGATTACTAGATGTCTCCTGGGTTGAACAAGCTTCACTATCTAACCGACAGATGTCTCTTACATTGTTTCTTCTATTTCAACAGCGCGGTACTTGGGTCACGTGATCCTCGCATCTGTTTTTGCTCTCTTCAATACCTTTTCAGGTCTCGGTAGAGAGAAGGGAAATAGAGAAAGCTGTGTCTTCCCTCCCCTTCTTTAATTCCTTCACTCTGGTTGAACTGAACTACAATCGGAATCTATAGGGGGTAGGGTCTCGAAAAACTTGTTTCGTACTTATGTCACATGACGTCAATTTGTTGCCCTCACTATAAGCGCAGGAAGATATGAACTTAATTCTGAAGGAGGAAAAGCTGATGTTTTCGTACGAATTAGAGTTTTGCATTCTTTCAATTGTTTTCGCTGTATTTTCAGCTGACATGTCTGTTCTACTTTTGCAACATGAGTTTATTTAGACTGAGAAATCAGGTCAGACAATAACTCTTATGTTATCAGCGTGTAACTGTTTCATTAACTTATTCGCGCTATCATTTTTTTAGTATTGTGGTATATTGTGTAGTTAAGATTCCGTGCAAGGTATGAAAAGAAGGAAGAGATCCCACTCCCCCGGAGATTCTAATCTCTCCCCCGGGAGAATGTGTTGCATTTGTCTCTTATATTCTGTAAATTTTAACCAACTTGGTTAAAATCTTAACCGCATCTCTTGGAAGAAATTAAAGATTTTCCCGTTCTGTGCATGACTGCTGTCACATTGATATCAAGACAGTGGCAGCGATAAGGCCCCCGCGAACCCGGCCGCGCGGGGGTGGGGGTGACCCGAAGGGGACCCCCAAACAACTAATAAAATATAATTATACGATGAAAATAAAGGACCCGATTTCACGAAAGTCATAGATTTGCAATTTGTACGAAATCGTGAGAGAAAGAAGATACAATTGTGCAAAATCGGTAAAATAACTAAATAACACTGAATAGTATTATTTTTTGGGGGGACCCGTCCGTGCATGTGTATCTGGGTGGCCAGGGGTACTTTGTGGGTATTTTAGGGCCCAGAGCATGAAAGCTTTCGGTGAAGGAACCGGATCCCCTATCAGTTACGGTTAACCAAACATTGACACCCCCACGAGAAAGATTCAGACAAGAAATTTTCTCTGGAGTTGCCACTGTCTCGAAACATATTTATTTTTCTTTCACTCACGATGGTTCATCTTTCAATTCAAATTTTGCAACCGTGATTTCCCGATTTAAATTTTGCAGTGTCGTAAGTCGGCTGACAACACAATATTCTGTAACTTTCGTATATTTGTATATTTAAAACGCATATTTTAGTTATTTTTTTTATAATATCCACTATAAATACTACCCGCAACGATATTGTGTTCGGCTGGTTTAGGTTTTGGACGACAAAAAACCGCTTACAATGAAAAATGATAATAAAATTTTTAAAACATGCTTTTCTTAACAATTCGCACTAAAAGTAAAAAAAAAATACTTTTGTTTATGCATAACTAAACCGCGTATGAACATCCTTTTCTTTTTAGTCATGCATAAACAAAATTATTTTTAGTTTTTAGTACGAATTGTTTATGAAAAGCATGTTTTTTAAAAATGTATTCTGCTTTTACATTATCGTAATGTTCCTTTAGGAACACTCTGTTTTTTGTGGAAATATAGGTAGAGACAAAGATACACGGGGTATGAGTTTTGCCCATCACCAGTTTTATTATAAAATAATATAAGTTCTTTAGATTGATAAAAAGAGTCTCCCGTACCAAAGTAATTATACAAACTGAAAAGTTATAATATAACTTTTCTGGCTTCTTGTTATTGGGTGTAGGCCTCGCAGAAGAGAGAAGGATTTGGTATAGCACCAGTCCGCAGCAACTGAGTGCAGGAAGGAAGGTACCAGTCCGTCAGCAACTGAGTACCGGATTTTGTGTCAGTCCGCAGCAACTGAACACAGGTTCAATTAGGTAGCCCACCTGTCCAACAGCAACAGAGTGAGCAGGATAGGAAACCCTCCAGTCCGACAGCAAATGAGAGAGCGGTTTTCGGAAGCACATCAGTCCGACAGCAACTGAGTGTACAGGTCTTAAGGAACGTACCAGTCCAAGGCAACTGAGTACTAGGAAAGGGGAGAGAAGTGATCACCCAGGGAAGTGATGCTTTATATTGGTGTGTCGGTCTTTTTATAGGCCTATATTTGCTGACTCCTCCTTCGTATCGGTGGTAGCTCCATCGGTGGCTTCTTGATGAAGCTCAATTTGTCGTCTTCGCTATTTACGTTTCCTCTTGATTGTTTACGTAGTAACACTCGTATCACACACGTAGTACACACTACTATCTTGTTTATATTTTGATTATGAGCGACACGTGCTGAGCACGTGGCGCGGCACTTGGAACATTACATTATTTTCTTTTAATTTTTATTTTTGAAGCAACCTCTTTCACTGAAAGAAATAAAAGTCAAGGGAAAGATTTCGTTGCCGTTCGCAGGAGCTTGCTCTCTCTTCCTCCAGATCGGATCCAGATATGGGAAGGGGGAACCCACATTGATAATTGAGATCGGAGCTTTTGCATTTAAATGAAAGTATGTTTAATTATGTCCAATTAGTTGATATATAATTAATGTATTTTTCGTACCTTTTAATCTTATTTTCATAGTATTTTGTGTAATTTCTGATCCATACTATACACACTTATGCACATACAGTTCATAGTATCGTCTTTATAAGCTACGTATATTTCATCCAAAAGTAAATTAACCTGTATGTTTAAATAATAATACGTTATTACGAAAACCCTTCAAACTCTCTGTTAAAGTCTCAACCCAAGTCTTAAAATTCTGCAAATATAGTTGAGGAAGGTATACAGGTACAGGTAGATGTTGGTATTTATTTATTTATTTATTATTAAGTTTCAGATACAGCTTGAGTTGCCATTTTAGACAGAAACTAAATAACATCACTACTAAACTAAATAACTTTGTTTGACTAACAGACATAGGTCTTTTCTCTCTGGTATTAAGCCTCACAACGACGTCAACGTCTCTACCTTCTGTGAGGACCACTTCTTTATGTGTTGAAGTTGGGGAGGGACGCAATATTGTTTGTACTTACAATCTTACGTCGAAGAACAAACTATCCATGTCGTGTCGTATATGCTTGGCATCTCAGAAGCCAGAGTATCAGGAGAACGCCTAGTAGAGCCAGAGATGGAGCTAAACATCTTTTCTATATGTAACAAGGAATGTATAAGTATTTAAATAATTACCACATTCAATTATATTTTCAATAGCGTAAAGTAAAATTCCCTAGCTAACTAAAACCTATAGATGGACTTTCTCCTTAGCTACTTTCGTCCTTAGTCATTTTTCCTGTTTGTGAAAATAGCGTGCAAAAACCAATTTAGGTCAGGTTTTGATGGGAAATGGAGACCAGTATAGTAAGAAAGGGTGGATCAAGGAAGTTTGTTTGTGTAACGTTCATTCACTAGTCATACATAGAGAAGTAGCAAAGTTACATTCATTCATTTGTAGGTGCTTTGAGCTTGGTTTAGATGTTTGTTCAATATTTAATGTTAGAAGATTCTCTTGGTAAGCAATTGAATGGAATTCTGGAGTACTAAACTTGTTTTGGTCAATGTTATGAATTATAATTTTCTTCTCTTGAGCTTTGGAGAAATATTTCTTTTTCAGAGTTTCCACAAATACATTAAGTGGAGTCAATCCAGATATCCTGTAAAGTAGATCAATGTTGTCCATCTAAAGTTGAAATGCGAAACGAATGTTGTATATATCTATGTCTGTTGCTGAGTTGTACAGTTGGAAGCCATAGGTAATTATCGCTCTAATGATAGTTTTGTATAGATGCATGTTTGGTTTTGGTAGAAGATTATCATTGTAGAATATTGCTCTGAGGTAAGAATGTGCTTGTAACCCCCACTTTTGTTTACGTAGGTAACGAATATGATTTTTAAGTGACATACTCTCATCTAAAAGAACTCCCAAATATTTAGACGTTTTGACAGGTTTTATCTTGGTATTTATAATTGTTAAAAATTTAGTTTTGTCTCGTATTGAATTTAGTACTGAATGATAGAATAAAATTAATTGGGTTTCATTTTCATTTATAGTAAAGAGCCAAGTGTCGCACCATAAAACGAATAAGGCAGTGCTTTTTCTAAATTACTAATAACATCTTTTGATGATTTGGCAGTGGACCAGTAGGCTGTATCGTCAGCAAATAAACCTAATTTTGTACAGTCTTCAATAGGGGTTGGAGTATCGTTGACGTAACGTAAATAGAGAATGGGACTCATTGCCGCGCCTTGAGGTACACCTCTTTTGACAGGAATGTCCTTGCTGAGAATTGATTTTAATTTGTGTTGTTCTATTTTTTTAAAAGTTTGCTATCCAGCGTATGTAAGTGGTGGGTTGTTGCAGTCTAGACAATTTAAATACCAAGCCGCCATGCCAGACAGTGTCAAAGGTACTAGTAAAGTCCATGAAAATTCCTCCTATTCTGCATTTTCTGTTTAGTGAACATTGGATGACTGTAGTGATTCTTAGTAACTGGTCTATGGTAGACATATTGCTTCTAAATCCTGCCTCGTTAATTGAAAGTTGATTTGTTTCTTCAAAATAAGCTGAAAGTCTGTGAGCCAAAATGTTACCTCCAGGAACATTTAGAGTACGACAACTACACTCTACCACTCTACTCTGATAAGGAGAATTATAGGCAGTACTATTATTTGGCACATTATTACTAATTTGACTATTATTTTGATTATTATTATCACTCATAGGCATATTACTATTGTTTACAAAACGTTGATTATTCCCTCTGCGATACGAATCATTGTCAGAAAACCTACGACGTTTTACATAGTTATCATTACGATGATTTCCAAAATTATTATTTCTACCTGAATTATTACATCTGTTACCATTATTAAAATTTTGATTAAATCTCCTACCAGAAGAATTATTTTGAAAATTTGAAGATTTATTATTATTCTTAGATGAATAAAAATTAACCCGCTCAGTTTGAGTACTACTAGATTTGGTTACTTTAGTTGCTCTGATTTTGGGTTTAAATTTACGGTCATTATTAACTTTGTTTCCTTTAGGTTCGGTTACATTAGATTCAGAATTAGAAAGGATATCTTTATTTAGCTCAGTATTAGTAGGACTGTCTAAATTCTTTAACATATCAATAAGATTATTTATGCTTTCGGGAGTGTGCAATCTTAATAATTTACCTATAGACTCAGGAAGAGCTTGAATTATTATTTCGATTATATCCTCCTCAACATATGGCGAAACGTATAATTTGTATTTATCTAGCAACTGCCAAGCGAATTGTGCCATATATTCAAATACACCTGAATGATATTTTATAGAGTAGAGCTGTTGCAAATAACGTTTTTTAAGCCTGGGGTTTTCGAAATGATCCAGAAAAGATCGTACGAAATCTTCGTAAGTAACGAGTTTATCTTTCTCGTGCGTGTACCAGATCAAAGCTAATCCAGTCAGCCTACGACCAATAACCAACATTTTATCAGAAGACGTTAGCTTCATTAGGTCGCTATTCTGAGCAATTTCAGTTAAGAATTTCTAGCGGATTCCCCGGGAGTTCCACTAAACGTAGGGAAGAAATTGATGTCATTAAGCCGTAACGGACGCGCAGAATGACTATCAACAACATTCCCGACCTGACGTAACTGAGGCCACACAGTGTCCTCCTTTTGAGATGCTCTCAAGGGATCACAAGATTCATTGGGTTTAAAATGACAACCCACAGAAATCGGCGTAGGAGTTACCTTAGGAAATTCAAACCTGAGATCTCGATCAAATTCGGGTTGTTGAGAACACGGAATTTGTAAAGAAGAAGCAACAGAAGGATGGCGATACTTAAAAGGTTCAGACCTAAAAGGAAAAATATCATCGGTCACTTCCTCATGCCATGTTCGCTTTCCCAACATCCGACCTTGATCGACACGTCTCCTATCCTCAAACAAGTCCTCGCTACGGGACGAAATCCTAGGCATATTCGTTCCAGTCGTAGTAGTCAGCGAGTACACTGGTTTACCTTGACTTGTCGTCACTACAGAGGTAGTAGTCATAGAGGGTAAGCCTAAACCATTTACAGGAATAAAAGTGGAGAATGGTTGAGCTTCGCTACTCACTATCGGTTCTTTAAGATAAGTTTCCCTGTCTTCAGGTTCGGTTCCGTTAGTACGCAACTTTTCAACTTCGATACGCAAACTTTCCACTTGGGATTCAAGAGACTCGGTTTTAGACGAGACACTCGCGATCTCGCTACGTACTTCGTCGTATCTCGCATTCATGTCATTCACAACGCTATCTATTTTCTCAGACAACTTAAAACCTTGCACATCAATTTTACTTTCAAGATTAGCACATTGAATAGTTATTTTACTCTCAAGGGTACGCATGTCACTTTTCATATTAGCACATATGTCATTTTTCATCTCGGTAGTCTGAATAGCTATTTTACTTTCGAGATTAGTACCTTGATTAGCTATTTTGCTTTCGAGATTAGTTATCATTTTGGTGAGCGCATCCAATAAAGTACCCTGATTACTGATACCGGTAGGTTCGGTCTCGTTAGATTCGGAATCAACGCGAACCCCGTCCTCAGTTTCATCTTCGACTGTCCCAGTATTACTTGACCTACATGCCTTGCAAACATATCGCGACTCTAACATCGGTTTCAAGTCAGCCGCTATCCGCTCACATCGTAAATGCTTTTGTTGCATATAAGCAGTACAAGTTATTATCGCACCATTGCGATTACAGCATACAGGATGATAATCCTGACCATCAGCACTCATGTTATCGTCACTTAAAGGGTTACTCATTATATCAGTACACAATATCATATAACAAGGAACCACTATTAACGTCCTTCCCACAAAATACCGGAAGTCCGATTCCAATAATCAATGCCACGATCATCCAGTTTCCACAATACCTAACTTAACTAAAATTAACCTAATTCGACGTAAGCCACTATCTCCACAAGTACGCAAAGAAAATCAATAACTAATAATTCTCCAGTCACTTTAATATGTAGTTCATAACGAAACAACCTTTTCCTCAGTAACGTTTATCGGCTTCCAAAATATATGCAGCTTACCATTCCAAAACTCAAGTTAGTTTGAAGCAATTGATACTTTTCTTTCTCACAAAAAAAAAACGTAGAAAAGCACTTCAAAAAACAGAGATATCCAACACAACACAGTCTCACAAATGAAGTGCCACAGCTTCACAAATCCTGGCTGGGAATCGCCAAAAACTGTAACGCACAGGTTTTTGGCAATCCTGGCTGGAGTCGCTAAAAACTGTAACGCACAGGTTTTTGGAAACCCCTGGCTGGAGTCGCAAAAAAACTGCAA
This sequence comes from Lepisma saccharinum, assembly GCA_022664845.1. Taxonomy (NCBI): domain Eukaryota; kingdom Metazoa; phylum Arthropoda; class Insecta; order Zygentoma; family Lepismatidae; genus Lepisma; species Lepisma saccharinum. The sequence goes on from JAGDQP010022395.1 coordinate 16,234, forward strand.
CGTCCCCAACCTATGATCCCAAAAGAGGATCACACAGACAAATAGGGTCGCCAGGAGCCTAGAGTACCCACGCAACGCATCTAACCTAACCTCTAGCTCCAAACATTTTCTACACCCCAGACGAGCGGCGCAGAAATGCCTTCCAGATTTAAGAATATCTGGGAAAGAGGATTCCAGACCCTTGTGATCGCTGTAAAAAAAATAATTTAGATTGAGGGAGGAAATACCGGTAAGGCGACACCTCCAATCGTTTAATTAGATCGTCAGTTCATACTCCGAAGTACCAGCTGGTTCAGATTAGCGACAGATTAAGAAAGAAAAACGCAAATCTTTACTTGGGAAATAATCTCAAACGATGATACGCATAACAACTCATATGTGACTCATACTGTGTCTTTACTCACTTCGAAGTCTACAGGGTGGCAAAAGACCGTGTCTTACCTTTACCTTAGTAGGGCCCACACCTGTAGTCTGGAATCGCAATTCCTGAAATAAAGACGAACGAACACAACGAAGGACGGTCGCAACTCAATCCAAACGCAGTGTCATAACGCAAATAATACGTATTCACACAAATCACATGTTGGAGTCACTTCATATGTCAACGCAGAAATAACCAGAAATTCAATATATAGTTCCTTTCCCAAGTTATCACTTCTCAGCTGGCGAAAGAATCCTACCACTGGTCTACGGATCTATGAACCGATCTAATCTAATTAAAATCACATTACTCAATACGATAGGTTTACCGAAACACAGAAATAATGAGTATCAATTGCTGTCAACTTCACTTAACGATTTGTAACTAATTTCCAATGAATATCAAGACAAACATTAAATAACTCACTGCACATTATAAATTTTA
>JAGDQP010022395.1:17498-30471 GCA_022664845.1 Lepisma saccharinum
ACAGATTAAGAAAGAAAAACGCAAATCTTTACTTGGGAAATAATCTCAAACGATGATACGCATAACAACTCATATGTGACTCATACTGTGTCTTTACTCACTTCGAAGTCTACAGGGTGGCAAAAGACCGTGTCTTACCTTTACCTTAGTAGGGCCCACACCTGTAGTCTGGAATCGCAATTCCTGAAATAAAGACGAACGAACACAACGAAGGACGGTCGCAACTCAATCCAAACGCAGTGTCATAACGCAAATAATACGTATTCACACAAATCACATGTTGGAGTCACTTCATATGTCAACGCAGAAATAACCAGAAATTCAATATATAGTTCCTTTCCCAAGTTATCACTTCTCAGCTGGCGAAAGAATCCTACCACTGGTCTACGGATCTATGAACCGATCTAATCTAATTAAAATCACATTACTCAATACGATAGGTTTACCGAAACACAGAAATAATGAGTATCAATTGCTGTCAACTTCACTTAACGATTTGTAACTAATTTCCAATGAATATCAAGACAAACATTAAATAACTCACTGCACATTATAAATTTTACTAAACACTGTAAGAGGATTATCAACTAATGCCGTAGATCGTACCTGGTTAACTGAGAGGTTTCTACACTACGTTCACTGAACATAAACTCAAGATATTTTCGAAGAAATATAAAAATTTCAGAATTTCAATTTATTACTTTGAATTTACACATTTCATGCTTTCGGCTATGATAATGTCATAAGAATCGGAACAGAATTACTGTCGAGGTGTAGGAACAAACAAATTTGAATCTCTGGTATACATTGAATTAAGCAGAACTGAAAGTTGCGTAGTCAGATATAAATGTCCATAATTTCTATAATAATTAATAAATTTCGTTGATACTTTCACGAATTATTCCCGAAATATTGTTTTATAATTTAGAAAAGTTTTGTTACAGAATTACTTACACGAAAGAAGTTCTAGTCCAAAATACATTGTATAGAAAGAATCACTTTAACGTTATTAATTGTGTGACGTCATTACAGATGATTACTACCTTATACAAAAGACGTTCTGAATAAATCTTGAAAATGCAAAATATTGTTATAAAATATGACTTTTTCATCGAAGAATAGTGGCTGGAGTTGAAATCAAAATTATCGAACCATGTTGAATAAATTAAAATTTACTGTTAACTTCGAAACGGTACGCAAAAATAGTCGAGCAGACATGTTGCTAATTTGATAAAGTAATGAAAATATGCGGTAGCTGTCAAACATGGCTAACCGGGAATATCGAATGGATTTGGAAAACTGGAGACGAGAAATTGGCATATGATTATTAAAATCCGATATTTGTAATGTAAGAATTCGGTCAATAGCGGCCCCATACTGAAATTTAGAACACACTGTACATTGTAATAAATAATCTCAAAACAAAATAATAACTAATTTTAATGAGTTGAGAATTCCGAAATAATGATGTAGTTGAATAGTCTTGGTAGCACTTGTATCGGTTTTTAATTCTTCTTGAAACGAATAATATAATTTACCGGAATGGATGAAATCAGTCTAAATCGAAAATGCTTACTAAATTTGGTGTTTATAATTACCAATCGTAGACAGGGCTTAGGAAGTACAGATGACGAAAAGCCCATGCATCTATTAATCTCGTTTTAAAAATTTGAACTGAACTAACATGGCGTGGGAGAGCAGTTCTCCCAGCAAACGGAGAAGAATGCTGATTCACACCAATCAGCAAAAAACAAGTCACAAAGCATTGACTAGGGTCCAATCAAAAACAAGCGTTAGATCCAAGTAATTGCTGCGTGACTAACGAAAACCTGGATGGATAACGATTAAAAATCCAAAGCAAAATCCAAACGAAACACGCTCAAAGAGTCTAAAACCAACCAAAGAGAATGAGCTAAAGAGAACACACAGAAAGTAAACAGAACGGAGACTAAGAAAATAAAAGGGGAGAAAATAAAAATGGAACAGCAACTAGGCTGTTACATCATCATCAGTGATGTCTTGTAGTAAAATGTTAATGTTACCTTTATGTTCATATTTTTTTTCGTCAGTAATAACATCTTCATAATGATCTATGATTTGCCTAATAGTACTAGTAGTTTGAATAACTTCTGATTGTATATTATTGGTATAGTCGAATATGTGTTCGTTGTATTTTCATTATATTTGAGATAGATTTAGTAGGATGTCTTTTGAAGTTATTGCATTGTTGTCAATATTTTGAGGAAATGATGTTTTACTAGATTTGCTATTTCTGTGTCTACCAATTAGCTTCTAAAAGGTCCGCGAGTCATTTTCGTAAGCTTCAGAAATGTTGGAAATGAATTCTTTATATCTTTGTTCTCGAAATTTGTCAATTTCAATCTTGATTTCCTTGTATAATTTCTTGATATTAGTTTTTAGGATGTCGTCTCCTTGTTGATGCTACTTTCTTGTAAGAGCTCTCTTTATTCTAATCAGAGTGATTATGCTGGCCTGGAATTGTTCGATGTTTGGAATGAATTTACTTATAGGAATCGAGGAGTTCGCAGCTTGTTGTATTAGGTTTACTATAGTTGGATTAATTTCTTCAATTTCCAATGGAGTTTCAAAAGAGAATTGATGTTTGTTAATGAAGGTTTCAATTGTTGTTTCGAAATGATTCCAGGCCACCCTTTTATAATTGTTGTAAGTTGAAGTAGAATCTTTTTATGTGTGAGTGTTAAATGAAAGGTAGATTTCACTATGATCTGTTGGTTGACTTTTGTTGACTTCGTAGCTAGAAAGTTTATTCAGTAATGATAGAGAAATCAAAACTTTGTCTGGGGCTGTTTCTACTGAATTTATAATGCGTGTAGGTCCAACATTTAAATTAATTAAAGGAGACTTGAGTAGAAAAGCAAATAGAACCTTGTCGTTTCCATCTGAAATTCTGTCATCCATCATTCTATATTGACTATTTATGTCAGCCAATAGCAATAGCTAATAGCAAGAATGAATCAACTTCACTGTAAACTAACAGTCCAAAGAATCTAAATCCTTTAAGATAGTTTTATACTACAGGTACTGTAAAACGATTAATACTTTGAAAGATGAACTATTATGAGCTCATCTCTCTATGAACGTAACCTTCGTCCTCGCAGAGACAGCAATTTAAAACCTCTGACATTTTGAACATCAGACTCAAGGATGTTGTAATTAAGGATTTGTGATTTCAGTACGAACGTGAAGCCAAATGTCACATATAAGTCACGCCTACCCTAATAGCATCCGACATCCATGGAACGTTCTGAACAGGTCCCATTGATGCCACAATGTCGCGCGGTATATTGGGACAAACACAACCTGGATAATCCCGGCTTTGTGAGTAAAGGGATATTCTGGGGATAACCTGACAGGTTCATCCCGAATGTGGTCGTATTGCGATATACTGAGGTAATATGTAACGTTCGCAAACAGTCTATTGTTTCACGCAAACACGCTTCGCGTTTGGCAACTGTTTGCTGCCTGTATGTACTAGACGGTTATTACACCATTACTTTGAAGACATAATTGAGTTACTACGCATAGTTTAGAGGTAAACATGTGTCAGTTCATATTGTTAAGTGCATGCAGATGTTTTAAGATAGCTAGTATATTGTGTATTTATTAATTTCACGTAAGTGAGCGTGCCAAGTAACTGTCATTACTTTATGCCTTTGTGATGAACATAATTCATGCTGTAACTCCAAGTAAAAGCAAGAAAATTTTGTTGTTGCAACCTACACGGAAAGGTCAAGACACCTGCCGCGCCCAGCATTTTTTAAGGTGGAGGTATGTACACGTTTGCTGAATTGCGTAGTAAAAAAATCCAATCTGAATCTGCTTTTAGTTTAAGGCGGTTAGTATCTTTGGCTCAGACCGAATGGATGATGATAGATCGATATTTCAGTAGGTGATGGAAACTTAAGGGAAGATGTTTAGAAAGGAAAATTTAATACTTGGTGGTCATTTAACATGCACCTGCAGAGCAAGGGTGTAGATAACTGGTCATCCCTAAGCTAATGCACGAAGAACGTTTCGTTTATGCCTGCCGATGAACAAGAAGATTGTAAAAATCAGTGCGTAGGTAGCCGATGAGAAATTTGCTAAGTTCGAAATATCCCACAATATGATTATTAGGAACCATAATAAAATTCGCACTCGGAAGGTCGTGGGTTCGCGTCCACCGGCCACCCGCCCTACTGCATGATGAGGTATTTCCAGAGGTTTCCCGTCAGTCACACCAGGCAAACGCCGGGATGATACCTACAGACAGACTCTGGATGAATACCTTGCAACACCTCCCGGGCTGAGCCTGAGATACCTAAACGCCATAAATAAATTTAAAAAAACACTACGAACATTTCAAATAGCAGGTTGGCATGTTTTGCTTGTTACGTTGTGCAAATAGTAAATTTGTTTGCTACTCCATAATGAAAAACCACCTAGGCATTCTAACTTAACCTACAATCAGTAATAAATACCTACCCTTCCCTGTGCGAGTTTTCGGAGTGCATATAGTGCAACTGTGCTTAAGAATTGTGAAACTCATGCCACTTGTTCGTTCTTGAACCTTACTCTGCAAAATTAATGCATTATGCACACAATGCATTTTAAGCTTTCTTTTTCTACTTTTCACACTCTATTACTACATGCATTGAACAACTCCAATATTTTCGTTATCTTTGTCTACGATTTATGTCAAACTACTTATTTTGCCATGCGTATGAACTATTTATTTTACCTTTCCATGCACCCACTACAGCCAGTTAGGTAGTCTGTGACTGGACAGAGAAGTCAGGTTAGATTCTATCATCATTACGAGGTCTTGCTGCTGCCACAGGTCTTGTTATACGTTGCTATTCCATTTACGCGACAATCAAATTGCACGACCGTGATATTTACGTTGAACTTGTCACCCGATTTATGGAAAATTATTTTATCCCGATGCACCCTTAAAAAAATCTTTACTTTTATATGGGCCAGGCTAGTAACTTCGGTCTTCGGTCCGTCACGATTCCCCTTTAGCTATTAAAATCCACACCCATGCCCCTGCCAGGACTCGAACCCGGGACCTTCGAGCCGATTGCCTACAGCCGCAGTCCGCTCAGCCGGCTTTTTATGCACCCATTACAGCCGATAAAGTTAGCGTATGACCTAGCAAAGTCCAGTTAGATTTATTGTCTCTTGTTAAGATCTGTTAAATTCTGTTATGCCTAGTTTCTAACTTCTTAAGTAAAATTACTATTGAAATTGTTGTTACTGGGTTACCAGTGTCGGTTGACTGCTACAGGTACAAGTGCTTCTACTCTGTGACATTACTTGTAACATTCAGTTCACCGTTACTTGGAGTAGTGAATTGGAACGGTGAAGCCTATATCCAGTAATCTGTATTTGTTCTAAGACTTCACTCCAATGCGAATTTGAAATCGGTGTGAGGATGAAAACGAAGAGTAGTTCTATAAACATCGTTTGTTTGAACCAGTACGTGAAAAAAAATACAGCGGCAGGTACTCTGAATGACAGGAAGGGGAATAAGCGATTTTCAGCTTCATGTGACGTACTTAAATAGTTGTGTGGTAACAAGTGGTAAAAATTTCATCACTGATACTTTATTAGTTTTTTTATTTTTTTTTCATTGGCGTGTGATACGTGATTGATTTGTGTCAATTATGTTCTATAATTAATCAATTTAAAGAACAATTAAAAACTGTTATTTGAATTTTGTACAATCAGCAATCGCTTTTCGAGAGCTCCATGGAGCTAGAAATGTTGGGGGGGCCTCTCATGCTGCCGGACTTGCTGTGCTTTTAATTAACTGGCAGTGCGGCTGGCGGGGTGTGAGGATTTCCCAGAACCAAACAACGAGAACACTGACTGCATGGGGATGCACCAAGTTTCAATGTGCAGGTCCACATCGAGGAGTTTACCATATCGAAGGACACAAGGAAATATTTTAATTCTTTTAGAGGATGTTGGGGATTACCAGCAAACCAAAATCATGACGACACAAAAAAAATATAAAAGCCTCTATAGACAGCACATCACTATACTCTCGGTCAGCTCGTATATGGTGATGCAATACTGGGCGTCACCCAATATGCCGGGCCGAGATTAGTGAAGCACTGTGTATAGCGTTATTTTTTTATATTTTTTATTTCCGTGAGTTATCACTGCATTCCGTGGGTTATCAGTTATGACGAATTTTGAACCCACAACTAGTATCTGCATTGTTCCGCAGTAGCTTACCATCTGGACCTTTTGGTATATTACGCAATTCTTCGATTGTTATCAAGTGCTGCCTTTTTTATGAGTTAGGTGTTGCCAGTATACCACACCACGGATGTAATGCTGAGGTCATTTTTCCTACAAATGTTTTTACTGTGTTCTGAAGACAGTCAATAAAATGCTACGTCGAAACTCACTGCGGGATTATTTTCTGCAATTAATGATGCCTTCTTGTGGATGGATAGAGGATGATGTTATTGTAGGCGAGACTGAGATGAGTTTGGCGCAGTCTTCGTCCATTCTTTTATTACTTAACGAAGATGGAAAGGTCCTTTATAGCACTGGGATGTTCTGGGTCTGAGTGACGGGGTTTCACCTTCTCCGTGTTAGTCATTTTCAGGAGTCATAGTTGGATGCTGTGCAATTCAACAACATCCACGTATGACTCCTGAAAACGCAAGATTTTTTTTTTCAGAACTAGCTTCAGATTTGCAGCGCTGGGGAGAGCCCACTTGGAAACACTTCCGGTACGGCACAGAACTTTTGCTTAAACAGAACTTCTGAGTACACAGTACTATTGCATATGCCCCCGCCAACCGGGGAATGCGCCTCCCGCGGCATCGCTCGGTGTGCATCCTACCTTGGTTGGTTTATATACCTAGTATTTAGTGGTCACTTGTAAAATTATAAATCACAACTTTTATTAAATTTTCTTTTGTGTATTTACATAAAAATAAAAAAAAATTAATTTTCTTAAAAAAAATAGTTTGTAAAAAGTCATCGCCAGGTTTGAACACGGGACATTTGGAGAAGCTTCCCGACACCTTGACCACAAGATTAAACTTCAGCTGGCGGGTTGAGTGCTTCTCGCTGTTACTTATACGCGAGAGTGGGCTATTCGTACCGGAAGTGTTTCCAATATGGCTACAAAGCGTGCAGGTAGTTGGGAAAAATAATCTTGCGTAGTAAACATTGTTCATAGTAATATTTGAAAAAAATCTACTTTTGTTTGATACCTTACTAATACATGGCATAACGTTACCGGCATTGGAATAATGTTTTTCTATTATTATTATTACTATAATAATAAAAATGCTGTACGATAATTTTATTGTAAAATCGATAACTTTTGGCCAACTGGTACGATACTTCACATCTGTCTTGTTGGCAACGCTGTTCAAAACAGGAAACTGCGTGTACGGCCACTTCCTTCATAGGTGGCTCTTCAGTCGAGAGTACGTAAGAAGTGGTAAGTGTGCAAAAATATAATTTTAGAAGTAAATCTAATTAAAAATTAAGCATCATAGGTACTGTGTTGAAAAGAGAGGTGGTTTCTATAAATATTTTTTGTTGGTAATAATTTGTGTAATCTTTTCTTTTATTTTACAGCAAGGTGTATGTGTTTCGTTGTCGGTGTTCAAATCATGTTGGATTGTTATAAACAATGAAAGTGCTTCTTGATGCTTGTATTAGACTTAACAAGTTTGTAGAAACCTTTCTCGCAACCAGAAGTTTATCTATAGTTTGTGCTGTTCGAATTGTATGGACAGGTCAGGGATGAAAACGAAACAAGTGCGATTAAGCATGAATGTTTTAATGCAGGGATTTGCTTCAGCGGGGCTTAGTGGTTAGCACACTTTTTGGGAACATAGTTGGGTTAGTCATACAGGTTACGGTTTAACAAGCTAGGTCTCGTTCTGAGAAATGGCAAGCTCATTTTGCACTTTGAGTGACCGGTACCTAGGGCTTTTTGTAATCAAGTGCAAGGGAATATTGGAAGATGGTTTATAAACGCTTGGCGAGAAAACCCACCTTCCGGTACCTAGGGCTTTTTGTAATCAAGTGCAAGGGAATATTTGAAGATGCTTGGCGAGAAAACCCACCTGGATTCTAATTGTGAAGTGCAATCGCAGTATTGTGCCCTTGTAACTGGGCCAGTGATATACAAGTAGTTAGACGAAGTGACGTGATTCGAAGTAAATACTATTTTTACCCTTGTACACGAAGAGAAATTTTCTTAATGAACAGAGTAAATCAGTTAACTACACCCTTTTGCTTTTTGAGCGCGTCTCCTGAAGACTTTTACGTATTTCCGCCCTGCGATGTAAATTATAGTGCTTTAAATTTGTTTTCTTGGTTCAGTTTAGGGGAGCCGTAATACTTGTAGAGCCTTTTCTTTTCCCCATATATAGGTTCGTTAGATGATTGAGCCTATTCTTAATGTGGATTTGTTCCAATCTATTCTAAGCCAATACTGGCCGGTCTGCGAAATATAATTGGTAACAAAAGCAAAATTTTTCGTTTATCATATTTTGTGCGGAAACTGTACGGATAAGGTGACTAGCAGTGGTTGGCCACATGAGAAAAATTTCAAGTGTATACAAGAACTTACGTTTTTACGATAATAGAGAAATAGTTATTTATGTACGACACACAGCATGAGATAGTGTTGGACGAGTCAAAGGAAAAGCAGCTCGCCTTTGTTTCATAACCAGATGTGCTGAAGGTGTAGTTGACCAGTTGTAGTCAATTGTGAACTACTATTGTTCCAGTGTAGATCATTCATTCCATTTAGTGTAGAATGTTCCTTGAAAGAACTAGAGATTAAGATAATTATTTCACTTCACGTTCTTGTAGATATGTGCAGATATCTTGTAGGGTGACGGCATCAGTTTCCAGTCACTTAAGGAAAATTCCAACTTCGATGATACGTGAATCCGCACAAAATCTATAAAAAAAGGAAAATATTAGAGCCAATACGTAGCCTAGAGTTTAGGTCATGTGTTAACGCTGTATAAAATGAAGCAACACATATTTGGAACCCGTAAGCTGATCAGATAGCAAAAAATATCGATTTCCGGTCACGGGTTACCAGTAACTGGGTGCTAAGTATTAATATACAGCCACACTTACTGTATATTACTTACAGTCAGTCATACTCAAAACATGTAGCATAAATAATGGAAAATAACAGATAATGTGACGTAAGCATGGAAAACCTAAAGAAAAGTGTTTTTTAATCAGTGTTCTGTCCACACAGAAAACTTCGCTAAGCAAATAAGAAATTCACAATAATCGGTGCCTTGGTATGTGGACAAGTAAAAAAAAACGTTTAGTGGAAGCAATAGAAGGGCTGATTTAAGCCGTGTTCTGCTTTACCTGTATTTTTGCTTATTCTATACCTTAATAATGAGAATTGTTACCTGCACAAGATTCACACGGAAAATCGTTTCCTTCATCCGAGCCATAGGGTAAAAATTCCGGGCGAGAAGTCTTTAAAAAGAATAATGGGACCCAGCATTTTATAATTCAGAACCTTTCGGGAGTTTTGTGGTTATACTCGCTGCCTTGTAAGAAATGGGTCCCGGGTTCCATTCTCGGTTGACACACAATACGTTCTGAGCCAACGTTAAACTGTAGATCCCGTCCTTATTACATATCCGATGGATAGCAATAGGAAATCACCTTCGATTCACCTGCCCAGAAACCTTCGGGGTAGGACACCAGGCAGAATACATATATAAATAAAGTTGAGAAAATGGTTGAATATTGATCACCTTCACCCCATTCTGCAGTACTTTTTCCGCCGAAAACTGGTGCCATGCATTATTAATATTCCAGTTAACAGCCATAGTGGCCATGTAGTGACTCCACGCCAAACTTTTGTATCAGTAATCCAGCATCGCAATAACTGCCATAATATTCAACAAATGTATTTGTTTGTTTCTACTGGGATTACCAATGTTTCCCTTTCCAAGGTGTGTACATTTATCAATGGCTAACAAATGTATGTTAATTTCAAAAGCTTCATCTATGCATAACTGCACTTCCTCTTGCTACTAAAGATGTAGACAATGGAGTTTGAATGTGTACGTGTTGACTACTTCAACACAGAATAACAAAGCCTCACAAAATTTGAGTCATTGAGAACGCAGCCTGCGTTCGAACGTCGAAACTATTCTGAACATTTCTGCTATTTACTAGAAAAAGGAGTTGCGCGATCCACTCATCAGAAACCTTATTTATTTACTTTTAAAGCTTAGTTGCTGGATACTGGTCCTGTCAGCCTATTAGTTGCAACTCAGTCCTTATTGTGCGCCCTGCTCTCTTCCAAATCCACTTTACACAGTTTACGTCATTTGGGGGGGGGAGTGCATTTCTTGATTACATAGTGTTCGGGGACTGCGTTACAGTGCGTTATTCATTCTGCATATCCGGCATAAGTACAATATTTGAAGTACAGTCAACGCCATGTGATACAACTAACTAATTAGAGAACTTAGCATATAGTTAGCCTTTTACTTTTCCATGAGGTGAAAAAAGAAGTTATAGCGAAATATAACTTCGAACTCGGAATATAACACCAAGTGATTGTCTCCGGCTTATTTCTTTTCATAAAGGAGATCGTTAGTTGCCCATGATTGGCTTGTTTTTTGTTGTAAAAAAGGAGGTTTTCTTTAAAACTGTCCGTTGTAATGGGGAAGAATTTCATAGAGATTTTTTCCTGAGAACCTGCCTGTACCTCTTTACAGTAGCACATTTTCGGGAAAATATTAAGAATGTAGATTTATGTTTTTGTATTGTTTCACTACACGTTGTAATTGTATGTCTGGAAATGTCCGGGTTCATGACGTTTGGGCGCAAAACCATTTGTCTAAATAGGTTAACCTACCTACATATGTTATATTGTATTTCATAAATAGATTCCGGATGTTTAGGCACTAGAAATTTTGAATAAGTTTAAAAAAAATAATCAACTGAACTTGTAAAGCTTCCACAAGTCATTTGGCAAAAACTAGACTAACACCTTGAACACAGCAAAGTTTCTGTACATCTCGCAGAACTTCTCTACCGGTTGAAAAGGAAATTTTTGTACTGGCTATGTTTTGCCGATTTTATATTGTCTGCTCCCAACTAAACAACGACGTACTATCTTTCAAGAAAGTAAATCCCACTTGTTGAGATCGCTGGAATAGAATTTTCCAACTATGAAAAATTTTGCAATGCACATGCAAACGTGTAGTGTACATGGATACTTTCAACTACTTGTACACAGATTTTTTGATAGATGTGTTTTGCCTGTATATTCCAGAATACTTCTCATACATAGTAATAAAAGATAATATAGAGAAAAGACAACTCTATATTATAATAAAACAAACATACTCAGTACGTAAAAAAAATTAACTGGTAACTAAAATAAGAAAAAGCCTTTTCAGTACATTTACCATGGTGTAGTGGTTAGCGGTCTACGCAGAGAAGGTTGAGAGTTCGAATCCCCGCATTTCTCTTACTTTCTTTTTTAAGCGAATAGTACTTGAATACATTTAGAAAATCATCTTTGTTCTTCACCCATAACTAACCATGTTATTTGTAATTGCAGTGAAATAAATTTTTAGGTTTGTAAATTAACTCGATAATGTTATTCATAATGTTTCGAAGTCTTTAGGAAAATTCAGACTGGTCATAGTGACTTCTATATTACGGTCAATCATGTATTATTTTTTTTTACTTATTAAACATCAATTTAAGGCAGCAGAAAAAAAAAACACAACGATAATACACACTAACCCAGTCTAACCCGTAAATTGAATAAAATGCAAACGCATTTTAGAACGAGAAGAAGAAACACACAACTAATTCTTTCCCTCGCGTTTTCCAAATCAAATTTGACAATTTCTTACTAGATGGCTCTGTCTTTAGCATAGATTTGCACTCGTCCGAACTACAAAAGCAATCTAGGTTCGAATTTCTAAATGGAGAGTAGCTTCGAATTATCATTTTGTGTCATTCCTTTTCACGTTATAATGTTGAATGGTTTCGCATTTTCATTTCATTTTGTGTATTTTATTTTCGTTTCCTGTTGCTAGAGGTAAAAATCATCATTTTGCATGCCTGCTAATTGCCAATATATGAAAGAGGAAGCTCTCACTTCTCCAACATATTTCTCAAGTTTTCAACGAATCTTGCGTATTAAGCCTGTGAATCAGTTGCAGGACTACCTGTTAAGAGCAGCAAGTGGACATTTTAAAGGGGGATTGGGCGTAAACTACGGAATTGCTTAACTAAGAAGATACTCTTAAACACAACGTGCACATCATAGAACATATTTTATCAGAGATGGACGACGACAAAGCAAGGTAGTAAGAAATATTTATTTCGGCAATGCGACCATGAAGGAAAGATATGTAATGAAAAATTAACAGGAAATATTTTTAGAATAATTTATTTCTGAAATTTTGAGATATTTATTCTTAATTTCGAAAGAAATTGTTTAAATGAAAATACAAGTTTATAGTTTTTTGTCCCCTAAACCGCTTGAAAAAATGGTCACTATATTTCGTGTATTCACACTTTTTCAATTGGAGAGGAAGAGGGCGAAGATCATGTGTTAACAAAGTACAAGTTTGAAGAGAGAGTGCCGACACGTAGCGGACAAAACATCAAAACTGGAGAACAACTGACTGCTTTAGCGCGTAGATATCCCGAACTTGGAATAATAATAACTGAATAGCGTGTAAGTACAAGGTGGGATCGTGGATGGAAATGTGTTGAAAATGCAGAGGAAAAGGAGAGCTTAGTTATTGAAGCTTAAGGCCAGGTTTTATTTTCGCGCTCAAACCGTGAATAAAGGCATTCTCCCACAGACGGCGTGTTGAGGTGCTGGTCGTAGGGGGTAAAAAGTGGATTATGGCAACCAAGAAAGATAGATCAAAATTGGTATTGT